>PVJA010002939.1:45000-100550 GCA_004027025.1 Myocastor coypus | reverse complement strand
TAATCCCAGCACTTGGGAGGCAGAGGCAGGAGGATTGGTGCGAGTTCGAGACCAGCCTGGGCTACAAAAGTGAGCTCAAGGCCAGCCTCAACTGCATAACGAGACACTGTCTCAAAAAGACAAAAAAAAAAAAAAAAACACCAGTTTTGAGGGTTGGCGAGATGGTTCCGTGGTCTAAAGTGTCTGCTTAGGAAAGCTTAGGCAGCAGTTTGACTGGAGGCACACATGCTGTGCCTGGTCCACCCCACCCCCAGGGCAGGCTGAGCTGACCATTAAAAAAATGTAAAGTTAAAAAAACATATGGAATGTTAAAAGTATTCACTAGTGAATGTGCAAATACTGCAAAACTGATTGATACCTCAAAATATCTTCTTGTGAATTTGAATTTCAAACAGTTTAAAAAATCTTACAATGAGCTCAAACAACAACAAAACTAAACAATAACAAATGCGTTTTTATTCATTCTTTTCAAAAATTCAAACATCATAGTAATTCAGGTTGGTGGTGCACACCTCTAATCCTTAATGTCTGGTAGGCTAAGATAGGAGGAGCACAAGTTTTATGCCAGCCTGGTTCAAAGTGAAAAGAGCTGAGTTTAAAGCTCAGTGCAAAGGTGCTGAATCTTCAGGGCCAAAAATACCAAAAAGATCATAATACATAAAGTAATGTATAATATGTGAAAATAAATGTAATAAAATTATTCTGCACCTGACTTATATTTATGTCTTTTATCTGCAAAATTTTTGTTTGTGAGTATAAAAGTATATATTGATATCTTGCTTTTTTTCAAAGAATTCAGTCTTCACAAACTTCACTAAATTGTTCTTTCCACTCAAACACAAGAATATAATTTACATATATTTGTGTTTCAGAAAACAAACTTCTAGGGCCAGTGACATAGCTCAGTGCAACTAAAGCACCTGCTTAGGCAAATTTAGGCAAGTTTAGGGATGTGCAGAGACTACAGTTCCATCCCAGCACCACATGCCATGCCAGCCCCTAGGGCAGCATGAGCCAGCCAGAGACTGAGCGTAGTGCGCACGCCTGTAATCCAAGCACTGAGAAGGCTGAAAATCAGAGGATCGCTATGAGTCTGAGCTGTGTAGTAAGACCCAGTAACAAACTAAATACGTTAAAAGAAAGGAAGGCAGGAAGAAGAAGGCAGAAAGGCAGGAAGAAAAAAAGAAAGAGAGAGAGAGAGAGAGAGAGGAAGGAAGGAAGGAAGGAAGCTTTCAAAGATTTCCAGGCTTCAAAAATTACCTACAGGTATTGAGACAAGAGATTAGGGCATGGTAAACTGGCTGGGAAAGTGACTGTGACCTGTACAATGTAAAGTTCTGGGGCTTATCTGCTGAACAGCTGCCAAAGCCCTGCCTGTGGAAATTTTAAGAGAGCTACAGCTGTCTTAGATGGGCCAGCCTAGACTGTAGGACAGCCTGAGGAGTGATAGTCGCCACTGTCACTCCACCATGGCACTTTTTTATAGTAGTTACTTTTACACTGCAGACTGTGCTTTTTTTTTTCTACTTTGGCCAGCCCATACTCCACAAAGTATTTTTTTTTTCCTAATTTTAGTACACATAGGCTGGCGAGATAGCCTAGCAGCATAAGCACCTGTCTGGCAAGTGCAATGTCCTGAATTTTATCTCTATTACCACAGAAAATAAAAGCTAAAAAATGAAAGTAAATCCTTACATCCTTTTGCACTTTTCTTGACCAATTCTTTGTTTACGACAAAAATAACCTAGGAACAACTGCTACAAGGAAACTCCAAGACCCCAAAACCTGGTTAACAGTATAGTTCTTTTAAGCACCCAATGAAAGAAAATTATAATGCTCATTAAAATATAGAAAAATCAGGGTATAAGAGCAGTAGTGATTAACACAAATATGTGCCCCAAATATGACAAGATAGAATTAACACTAAACTAATCATTGTTTTGCTTTAGGGGGTTACTATGTGACTCACAACCTGTTAGATGTCAGACACACTGAATTTGTGTTCCCTGAAGTCAAAGAATGAATTTTAAGAAGGAACAGAGATTAAGAGTAGGAAATTTTATTAAGGAATGATAATGGGAAATAGGAATGTGAAGAATCTAGCTCCAGGGAGATAGGAGGTGTGTGGCGCGGATTGGCAACTTCGATGAGGAAGTTTCACAGAGTGAAATCCTGAGGGGTAGGTACAATGTGGCTCAAATTAGAATCAATCAGTAAGATCACATGTATAGCCACTTAGCTAATATTGATGCAGCAATAGCAAGGACATATGGGTAACAGCATTCAACATAGTGGATCATCTGTAGTCATAGTCTTGAGAGGATGGGCCACCCCTAATGAGATAGTGGTTTATTCAAAAGGGAAATGTCAAAAGGTTGATGCCAATAATTGCAAATTTCTTCAGGGAAGTATGTAAACCTGGACACTGAATTTTTAATATTCTGTAGGTATGTCTCCAACAGTTCTGGGTGTGTTTCATCCACTGCACCGACTCCCTCCAGGGCCCAGCCCTTTTTGATTGCCCGTAATCTGTCTCTGTAAGTTCTTCTCTGAAGTAGTTTGATTTCAATTTAGATATTAGAGCAACATCTTTATGAAAATTGTGCTCATAAGTAATGAAATTAACCTCTGTCTGAAAATTTAATAACAAAATAAGTTAGAAGAAACAAAATAACAAGGGAAATGGGTACAGAATATACTACAGAATACATGTTTCAATCTTAGAGAACATAGGTTCAACATGGTATCATCATTAATTTCATTAATAAAGGATAAATAAAGATAATTCATAGTTCCTCAGTCAGATAAGAGCATTGGAAAGAAAAATTGTTGGATAAAAGACAGTTATGATTGTTCTAAAGAAAATAATGAAAGATGAAAATAATATGGAGTAATTAATTTTTACAATTTTCAGATTTTCATTATCTAAAAGATTATCAAATTTTGAGTATGAAATATATTTTAATAATAGACTAAAAACAAGAACAACAAATAGAAATACCAGCAAGAAAGTGAAATAAGAAAAAAGGAGGGATGGAGGAAAGACAGGAAGAAGGAAAATTATAGGACAATAAGTAATTTTCTAAAAAAATTAAAAGGTCTAATATATTCTGCTAAATAAATAGGAGAATGTCTTGCAATATTTTTATTTTTTAATTTTCTTCTTATTATTAATTATTTTTTGCCTTTTTGAGTCAAGGTCTCACTATGCAGCACAGGCTGGCCTTTCCTTAAAATATAAATACATTTTATTTACAGATATAAAATAATGTATTAATTTTAATAAGAGAAATAACAATGAGACATTTTCAAAACACATTAATAGGACATCTACAATAATTAATGCAATACATGTTGTCTTCGTAGTGGTTGTTCAGAGTACAAGTTGTAGACATGATATCTTGTGTAAACACTATTAGCTTTCTTCTCATTGAACTAAGAAAAAGTAGTTGTACCTGTAGTCCAATAGTCCATAATAGTAGTAGGCTATCAGCAGCACTGATAATGTTGGAAGCTGTTGACTTGAGCATTTTACAGCTCAGCATAATAATCTGGCTTTACTTTCTATTCCTCATGGTTAAACTTCTCTGCTGGATGGTTAAGACCAAGTTAAAGCAAGACCTATATAACAAAACATATAATTTCTGTATCTGACAAGGTCAGTTTTAGCCCAGGCTGGTCCTCAGCTTGTAATAAGGATGTTATTTAGCTTCCTGAATGCAAAGATTATAGGTGTAGGCCATCACATTCCGTTACTCTTTCTTTTGAAGCATCTCATTCAGGAAATTTATAAGCACTTTCTGTTACTTTGAAATTTATAAAAATCATTTTCAAAACAAGAGAGGTTTTTTTGTCAGCTTTCTGACTCAGGGAACTCTTTCTTCAAGCCCCAGCATCCATTTCTTTGAAATTCAAAATCATACAGATAAGAACTCTGCAAGATTCTGTGGGAGCTGAAAAGCCTACTTCAGTGGCCTTTCTCAAAGTCACAAGTGTCAGGAGGCCCAGAGAATTTCATTTCTTCTTTGGAGAAGTTAGAAAAATGAATGATGACCCTAATACAGATAATGTGAGGGCAAACGCTGAGTGACAAAGGGTGTCATGTCCTCTTACTTGATAAGTAATGGTTTATCTTGGGAAGATCGGAATACTAGATTGTATCTGCTCAGTTATAGACAAGGATGAGATTTCCGTCTCTACAGTGCCGTAGCAAATTTTCTCTGCTGAACAATTCTGATTCAATACTTATTTGAGAATAAAAATATTTTCTTTCTTTTCCCTTTGTCTTTGTGGAGAGTATTTTATGGCTGGCCAGAGTATCAATGATGATTTTCCTAAAGCTATTTGACATCTCCCCTCCTTCTCTGATTCGGTCCCTCTCCCTCTCCACTGAAATAAGTAATTGTATATTGTGTAACAATGCTTTGTGGAGACAGTGACTTTTACGCAAGGGCAAGCAATCAGACTGTACCTATGAAGCCTGATGCAGACATTTGAGATGGTGATTAGTATATGCCAGCAAAACAAAACAAAGCCCTTACATTTCAGAGCATTTATTTCCCCATCCTCAGAAACTTAGGAGCAGAAGCTCCCTAAGGATCAGGGAAATTTACTGTCTGAGTTCCATTTCTATTGACTTCCCTTATCTCTTTCAGCCTGCTCCTCTCCCCAGACAAGGATCTTTTCTTCTTTCTTTGCTGCAGAACAAGGTTGATTTAATTTGACTTACCGGGTGTGTTTTCCTCTAGAAGATGTGTTTATTTTGGTTGGACAGACACACAGGCTCACTTCTGCGAAAGGTTAAAACAAGTTCAATGTAGTAACAGGAAGAAACTGAAGAATGTATTTATTCAATCACATATCAACTGCAGGTAATGATGCTAAGGAATTTACTTGGCCATCCAAAAGAAATTTACCCGCCTAAAAAACAAACACTGAAAAAACATGTTTATAAAATGTGTGTATACATAGCACTTGGTATGAGTGATTATTTGCATGCTTATAAAGCCATTCCTCAGTTCAAACCCTGGAGTAGTTCTCTGGATTATACTTTGAGTACTTTCTCCATCACCTTCTCTTTATCTACAGGCAACATCTATTCTCAGAAAAGATGTTGTGTCTTAGATTTGATTGAAATTAATTGCTTTTTATATTTTACCTGAGAACCTGCCTAGAAGGCAACATTTATCAAGTTAACATGGGAAGTATGAATGCTAACTGTCACTGCTCATTGACATGGATAATCATTGGAAGTCCACTGAAGACCATATCGAAAATGCCCTTTCGGACTTATTCTCCATTATGACCACATCAACACTAACAGAATAACTTAGTATGGTACATTTTTTTGTGGCTGGCTCAACCTGCCTTGGGGACAGGGCTGGCATGGCATGTGGTGCAGGGGATTGAACTACAGTCCCTGCAATTGCCTAAGCTTGCTTAAGCAGGCACTTTAGCCACTGAGCTATCTCATTAGTTCATATACAAATGCTCACTGTAAATTTTCATAGCAAATAAAAGTTTTCATTTGCTTGGCATATCATATGTAAAATGTTCATTTTAGATCTAGTAAGCTATCACAAATTCAAATGTGACAGGCTCTGATCTATACATTGTAAAGTTTTAATTCTATTGCTGGGAAACTAGGATGATATCAAATCACTGAGGAAAAATACTGTGGGAAGTGTGTCTTTTCTGTTGCATATTTGTAGCAATATTACTAATTTCCTGGTGTGCAAAACCAACATTAAACTCCATCTGGCTCTGACAGAAAATGCAGCTGCTTAAACTGGAAAGAAAGTAAATATTAGGCAGAAGAAAAGAATTCTGTTACATCTAGTTTCTGAGAGTCCTGTTCCCCAAGCACACACTTATATAGGACAATTAGACTTTGTTGTCATCACAGAGAGCAGATATGCATCTTAGACTGAGGGCTATAGAGCAGGATTCACGAGAGAAAAGAAGATCTGCATGTAAAATGTAAACCTGAAGGGGGTATGAATTAAGGTTCTGGAGACAGAGTTAGTGTGTAACATATCAAGTTGGCCTTGAAGTTGAGGTCTTCCTACCTCAATCTTTGGAGTACTAAGATTACTCATGTGCATCCTTATTCCAATGTAAAATTAACCTTTATTTTAAAAAGCAGCTGTGGGATGATATTTTGCCTATTTGTTCTAATTGCTAGTCCTTATTGTACATTCTCAATTCATTTGTTTCACATGGAAATTCAAAATTTGTGACTTTCACCTGTATCTACTAATGATTTGAACCTTAATCTGCTATAGCTGGCCCTGAGGATATACCAATAGTCCTTTTCCTCATCTTCTACTGGTCATTTAAGGTTCTTCTTTGCTCTCTTTGTACTCATGTTATCCTCTTATATGACCTGTTAGGGCCCATATCCTTTGAAAACAAAGTTTCTTAAATAATATGCGGTGTTCAACATAATGAAATGCTTCTGCCATAAGCAGGATAAACTTGAGGGCCAGCCAAATAGCTCTGCAGATTAAAGTGCCTGCAAGCAGGGTCATAGTCCAGGGGTTCAATCCCTTGGACCAGCACGTCAAGCAGGCCCCACCCGCGGGACATGCTAGAATGCTGAGATGGCAACTGAACTGAGCGTGGTGGTGGACTCCGTAATACCATCTCTTGGAAGGCCTATAAACAGGTGGCTTACTGCAGTTCTGACCTAGTAGTGAGACACTGAGCACCCTATAGACTCTTAAAAAAAAAAAGAAACATAAACCTGAGACTGTGCTGGATACATAGATACACTTTAAGAGCATAATATTAAATGAAATAAATCAGACAAAGAAGCTTAAATATTTCATGGCATATTTTATAGTATAAATATATATAAACATATATATATAGATAAATATAAAAAGCCAAATAAAAGATAGTTAACAGGAAAATCTCTTGAAAATGGGAAGTAAGGGCCTGAGAGATAGCTCAATGGAATAATTATTTGACTAGCAAGGTCAAATTCCTGCATTCAATCTCTGGTGCCACAATAAAAAATAAATGAATAAATAAATAAGAAAGACAGAACAAAAATAAAGGGAAGGAAGATAAGAGATGGAGAAGAAGGGAAGGAGGGAAGGAAAAGAGAACACCAAACAAAGAACTGAAAGAAAAAAAATGGAAATATTGATTTTGTAAATAAAAATAAAATCAAGAAATGAAAGAAACAGGGAGAGATGGAAGGTACAGGGGACATAAAAAAATTAATAGATGTTGTTTTCATACCACTCCCCATCATCTGTTGTCAATATATGCTAAATAAATAAATAAATAAAACAAACAAACAAACAAACAAAAAAAAAAAACCAGAAAGATCAGAGTTCCTGGTTCCTGGCCTTCCAAATTATACCCATTAACTTGACTTTTTATAGATAACAAGAACAAAAGGCTACTACAAGGTACATGATGAGGCTACCTCAGCGTCACACGTTTTCCTCCCTAAACGCAGTATGAGGCATCGTTTTTCCTCTCCTTGTGACCCAATATAACTGTTTATAGCAGTTTAATAATTCTTCCTGTGCCTACTCAGTCACTAGTACCAGGAAGACACATGTGCAAGGTGGAAGTGAGAACTTTATATCTGCAGGAAGGATTTCCCTCCCCACGTGTCAGAAAAGCATCATTTCTTGGGCATAAGCACCACTAGAACAACTGAACCTAACATTTCAGGGACAGATGTACCATCACTTATGTCAAGTCTCTGATGGCAGTGCTCAGTAGGACAACTTTTGTCACTTGTTTTTCTCTTTAGTGCACAATATATAATGATTGTTACTGAGACACACAGTGTACCTTGAAGAATAATGCCCACTTTAAGACAGTGTTAGACTGATATTTCAGCTACATCTGAAGCAGGCAGTCTTAGAGTTCTATTTGATGGCAGTCTCAGAATGAAGCATAATGTGGTGGGACCAATGTTTTTCATGGTTATGAGCTCAGTGCCACAAAAGAAGAAATAATGGGGTTTTCCCTTGGCCTTTTCTGTTAATCAATACTTTACTAGTTGAAGAAATAATATGAGGGTTCTCTCAGTTCTGAGTGTATGTTTGTCCAATCATTTTATTTATTTATTTATATTTGTGTGGTACTGTGTATTGAACTCAGGAACTTGCACTTGCCAGGCAGGTACTTATGCTGCTAAGCTATTTCCCCAGGCCAGGAAATTTTCTTCCCTATGATTTTATCTTGCCATACAGAAATGATATCTGCTGAGCCAATGCTACCAATAACAAGATGATATGAACTTATTTTTTTTGAGACAGGGTCTCACTATGCAGTTCAAGCTGGTCTTGAGCTCACTTTTGTAGCCCAGGCTGGTCTTGAACTCGCACCGATCCTCCTGCCTCAGCCCCCTGAGTGCTGGGATTACAGGCATGCACCACCCCACCTGGAGAGAAGCTATCTTTTGGTTTCAGTTTTTTTTTTTTTTTTTTTTTTTTTCCTGTGGAATTGGGGATCGAACTTAGGACCTTGTGCTTGCTAGGCAGGCACTTGTGCCCCTGAGCTATTTCCCCAGCCACTGAACTTATTTATATGTCTGAAAACACTCCATAACACACAAACATCCCTAGACTGACATGGGGGTGTGGGATTATATTTTCACTACCTGGGTGGGTATCACCATCAATGTAAACCTTATTCTATATAGTGAATATTTGTGTCTTTCAGAATTCAAATGTTGAAACTAATACCTAGAGACAGTATTAGGAGGCAAAACCTATAGATATGTTTTGGACATGGAGATAAAAACTTAATGAATGTGATTCATACATTTACTAAAAATAGGGAGTAAGATTTCTTGACTTGAATCCCATGAGTAATTAGGAGGAAGAGACAACCATCTACATGAAAGTAGGCTGTCACTAGAACTAGAATAGAATTTTTGTTTATTTGTTTGTGTGTTTTTGATACAAGGTCTGAGTATTTAGCTCAGGCTGTCTGTGAACTCTCTATGTAGCCTAGGCTGGCTTTGAAATCACAGTAATTCTCTTGCCTCAGCATCCTGAATGTGGAGATAGCACACTATGCCTGGCTTGAACATGAAATTTTAATCTTGATCCTTACACAACCAAAGTTGTGAATAATAAATTTCTAACTTTTATAAACTATCCTGTGTAAGGTATTTTGTTATGTTCACCTGATGGAACAAGGTATTGTGTTAGTTACTTTCCTATCACCAAGATAAAATATTGAATACTCACCAGTTAAGCATGAGAGGTTTCTTTTGATGGAACATTTGAGAGGATTCCATCCATAGTTGGCTCCAAGATGGAAGCAGCATGCGACAAGAATACCTTATGAGGAAATTCTCTACTTATTGGTAAATTGGATGGCTTCCTGTCTTCTACATTACACAGTCAATCAGCTGAGATTTCAGCTCAAAGCATACCTTTATGCAAATTGGTCAGCTCTCATTAGCTGAGACAAAATAACCACCACTCACAACACACAGGAGGACATGTTTATTTTGATTAATGGTTTCATAAGGTTTAGTCCATGGTAGGCTGTCTCCAAGGCAGACAGTGACTGTCAGAGGACAGCTAACTCCCTCATGGGATACAGGAAAGGTAGCACTGAGAAACACCCAAAGATCAAGGGGCCTGGAGCCAGATATTGTCCCCAACTTTGCACATTCCTGATCTATCCAGACACACCCATGAGTGTGCTTCACTGATCTACTAAGCATCTCTCCAGATTTGCAAACAAGGTAAACCATCACATCATGCTCACATGCTTACCTACCTGAGCTTTTTATCTCTTGCTTTGAGTTCACCAGTGAATCCAGCATCAATTAACATGTTCATGGCTTTCTTAAAGCTTCTACAGTCCATCTAAGCAGTGGAGTAGAATATTTTCCTGGGTCTGTGCCAGGATGTTAAATTTTATGTCCCAAATAGTTCCTCCTGTGAATTTAAAGGAAATGTCAGCATAATCCAATTGTTGCATGAATTTTACTATGGAAACTTCTGGTTTTATCTTCCTTATCTATTCCATGCCCCTCAAGTTCAATTTTCAAACATGCTTTATAAACCTGATCATAATGTTATCAGGTTCCATGGTGTCTTTGTGCAGATTTTCCTTCTCTTCACTTGACGGGGCCATACATACCCAGATTGAATGATGACAGATTTTCAGTGATGTAGCACTCAGTGTTTTCTAGTCTGTTAAGTGCACACAGCAAGAATCTACTCCAAATCCCACATCTTACCATGGCCTTCTTAGGGCTATGACATTTTAAGCTAAATAATAAGCACATTTTGATTTTCTGCCATGCTTAAAATTAAAATTCAACTTTGTTTGCTATCCAGACACAGAATTCTCTTGCAAAACTACCAAGAAGGCCCTCATTTTCACACTTCATTTGAAATGTGCAAATTAAAAAAAAAAACGTGGTGCCATCTAATAACAAAATACGGGTGAAAAGTGAAAATGTTGATAACATTTATTATTCACATAGACAAAGGAAAATCAGAACTCATACATTGCTCTTATAAATTACACAAAATATCAATTGGTACATTTACTTGTCTGGAAACATAATGAAAGCTTTGGCTGTTACTTGGCAAATATTTCTTCCCCCTTTTTCTCCAGACACAATAGAAGGAAGATATTTTGTTTTAACATTGGCATGGGGCTTGGTTAGTGACTTGTATTAGTTAAGTAGATATGAGTAAAAGTACACTGTTCTCATGTGTTCATTCTTTATATCAGAAAAAACATGTTTTCTGTTGTTGCTTGTCTAAGGATAAGATGAATTCAATACAGTACTCAGTTTAAAGCAATTTCTAGGCAAAGGCACCCAAGATTGTTTGAACACCAACCAGCTTCCGATCCTTTAAGTAAAACAAGCATTAAAGTCACATATCATCAGGTTCTGCAATGAATTAATTTACGTCTTTGTTGTAGCCGTAAGTAATTAATATAACTGCTTAAATGGTAGGTGTTCTTTATGATAAGAGAATTCTGTTTTTATTTATCCTAGAGAAACTCTCATCTTTGACAGTGTGAAGATAAATCAATGATTGCTAAATTGCGGACTGTGTCTCCCATGTGAATTTAATACTTTTATAGCATATTTCCTTTGATAATGTATAAGAAGAGTTGAACATTTTGCTGGATGATGTGATAATAAATTTCTTTGGCTTGTGGCCTCAAAACAAAGCTGTAACTATACCTATCTCTTCTTGGTTATCATTTCAAGAATCTATAAATACATTTGCAGTTCAGTATGTCCATAATGCTCTCTGGATGTTACTTTAAGAATCTGCAGTGCAGTCTCCTGTTCACTGAAGAGATTTCCTTTTCTGTTGTTTATATAGATCACATCCTTGATTCACTAATCCTGAGTCCCCTAGGTGATTGCGCTATGACTCTTGTAGGAGGAAAGGTTATGTAGCAAACATATTTCTTCATAAAGTACATCAATCACAACCTTCTTGGGCTTAGGACTACCAGATAATATGTCAGGATTATGCTTGGAATGTATTTTACACAGAAAGAAAATTAGCAAAAAGAAAGAAGCCTGAAAGCTGAAAGCAAAAAGCAGAGTAGGCACAGCTTCGCCTTTGGATGAGAAAGAGCATACTGGAGAACTTCAAATGTTTTCTACCTACCTCCATGCATGTTTATAAAAAGCATGAAAGTTTTCAGTAACTGATTTTGAATTACGAATACATGATTGTGAGGAACTAAACTTACAAATATAGGTCCTGCAAATAATACAGAAGAATGCATTCATCATTGAACTCAATGCACAAGGATAAATGGAACGTTACTAAATAATAGGATAGTCCTTAATCTAGGAAAAAGAGATGAAAAATACTATTATGATGCTAATTTTATCTGTATCTTTAAAAAAAAAAGCATTTTAAACATATATTCCAAATTATTTCTTTGCATCACCTCTAGTTTTGCAACATTTACTAACTTGATCTACTGCAAACTTTAAATGCAATTCAAACTTTTTTCTTTGGGCACAAAAGCAACAACTTCATGAGAAATGGGAACTTGAGAAAAGTTGGTAATTTTGACTCAGTTTGCAGATTCTGAAATACTTGCCAGTCAATACATTAATCTGGTAATTTTAGCAATAGAAGCTCCAATTCCTGTTAAGTTTCTCTGAACTTATTTTAGAAAATAGTTTAGCTATTGTAGTTATTAAATAATATTTAAACTACTAATTACTAATATTTTTAATGTTCATTTAATTTGAAAAATTAAATCCATTGAGCTATCCTAAGCAAGATGAAGCCAGGTCAAACTATTGAAGCTATTTTCTACATGTCTGTCTCTAATAATTTACACACATTCTAAAATAGTGACCATGTATTTCTTTGAAGACACTGGTATCTTTTCTCTTAGGTATACCATCTGAGTAGAATAGGAGATAATTTCCTAGTAAAGTGATAATCAAGAGATATTGATTTAATACTTTGAGGATAAAACAGCTTAAGAGACTATTTCTTACAAAAGTATGATCACTATTACACTCTGTGCTCTTCTTCTAAGACATCTTATTTTTTATCCCTAACATTGAGACTTTTTGGACCTTTACCACCAGCATCTTTATAGCCCAAAGGACAAAAGTTGAAACTGAAAAAAGACCACAGTTACTGTCAACATTTAAAAGCTGAATTTTATTATTAGAATAAAGAATCAGAACTGGAAGGAACATTATTTAGGTAAAGTAGTTAGAAATTTTAAGAAAAAAATCCTTATATTTTCTTAGCTCTTAAAAATTATTCAGCAATCATATTAGTCCCATTGGTGTGAGATTTTCCTGTTCTAAATATAAAATAAAATGTTACATAGTCATGTACAAGTAGGTCATAATGTACAGATATTTATCAAGAGCAGATTTTGGGAAGCATTCCTGCTCGCTTTTCTTATGGCGCTTAAGAGTTAACCTCTTGAAGCCTTAACATTTCTCCAGTGTTAGCTATACGTTTGTCCCCCATGTTGGCCCCTTCATGCCAGAACTGACAGTTTATGTTAATGTAATTCAAGGCTGGAAGAGTCACACCTCCTAGTCTTAGAACAGGGAAAGAGCATACCACAAAACTAACCCTAGCATTAAGGACAGACACTTTGAGTTGTGTGATACCCTCCTATCTTCGGAAAGCGTAGAGTCTGGAGACTGCATGCATCATCGTTTTATATTTAATATACTAAGGCCAAGGGACTGGTTTTAGATAGAGTGCTACTGTGTGGGTTTGAAAGAGGAAAGTTACTTATCTACTAGAGTCCCTGGATGTTGCTGGGAGACAGTAACTCACAGAACTTGCCTTAAAAAAGTGCTGACTTGAAAGGAAATACCACACAGGGAGACTTGGGTGCTAACAATCAGACTGTAGCAAATTCTCACTTATTTTTTAGCCTAAAACTAAGAAGTTTGCATTCCACAACTACATACACTTCATGTTTTTGGCTCTTTTCTAATATTTGTCCTTTTACATAATAACATCTGGTCCTAGTAAAGAAATTTTTAAAAATATTTTTGAAGGTAAAACAATATCATGGAACATATTCAAATAACTACAGTGGTTAATATATTGGATATCATAACCTAAAAAGAACTTATTTAGTGTACAAGGGATGGACAAAAACCCTTATGAAGAAGAACACACATGTTAATTTGCTTGATTTACACTAGTAAGGTCTTTTAGTTCACTGAAAACAAAGTTTGTGTATTTCAAGATACTTGTGAGATAAAGCTATATGAAATTATTTTAGTATATTAGGAATGAATTACTATTCCTTTCAATTCATTATAGCATATCATGTTGCATGTATATTTCTTTTAAAAGAAGTGATTTTGGTAGTTACTAATTTGAGTCTGATAAGTTTATATTTGTATCATGAATACAATTAACTGAATAAGTAAAGTTTTCTTTTCCAAAAACTTAAAGTGAAGGGATAATTTTTTAAGCTTATTTTTAAAATTTTTATTTATTTATTTTTTCTTGTTTCAGAACTTTTTGTTTGTTTGTTTGTTTGTTTATCTATTTTTGTGGCCCGCTCAGCATGCCCTGAGGGCAGGGCTGGCGCAGCATGTGGTGCAGGCCTTCAAACCGAGGTCCCTGCAGCCGCCCGCAGGCGCTTTAGACCACTGAGCCATCCTGCCGGGCCCATGAAGGGATAAATTTGTACCGCATTTTGTTGGATTTAAAATTGAGCCATCTAATGTATAAGACATTTTTGAACATTAGGGAATTTATCGAAATATGTTTCCCTAGCCTATGGTAGCATTCAAGAAGGAATCTTGTAGCTAGAGCTAAATCCTCATCTGTAGCCAAGCTTTTTGATTTCTGACATAAGTTTTTCATTCTGTTCTTGTACTTGTATGAATAGTAACTCAAGCAAGGAGAAATAAAATTGTGTTTTTGTAAGCTGAAAATATACTTAATAATTACTTGAAAAGGAAATGAAAGGACCTAAAACATTTACTATCCAGAAAGTAAAAAATAAATAAATAAATAAAATAATAATTTATTTTGTGTAAAGAAAAATATTTTTAAAAATCAAAACAGCAAATTCTCAAAAGCTCCAGTTAATTTTACTACCTATAAAATTTGTTCAATAAACAAAGTGTAGTACACAAAAAGACACACTGAGACTCTATAACAAAAAGGATGTATAACTGCACACACAAAATGTTGTAAGTCCAAAGAGCAGGCTTGGTCTCTTTCTTTCTTTCCTTTGAGTTTTATATTCTTATATGTCTTATAGTACTGCATGCAACAGGCATGCAAATGAAGGCAAAGCCATCTGTAAGCAACATGCCAAGTAATAGAGACGGACCTGTGCAATGAAGAGAAGGTAATTAGGACTTAAAAGTTATATGGACCTAGGAAATGATAGTATTTCAAAGAATTATTTACATTTTTGAGTACAGACACAGAAAAGAGATAGCACTACTGTTTCTTGTTGAAGGAAAAATAGACAGAAAAACAACAGAGCTATAAACAGGCACAACGCTAATCGAAGAGTGCCAAGATGGTGAAACTTCACGAATTTTAAAATGAGATGCTTGTCAAAGCAGAAAATCCTGGTGGAACGGATTCAATCACGTATTGGCACTCGTGTTACGGAAACGTGGAATGTTCAAGTTCTTCATACTCAACAATCATACTAGTCACAATTCATGCTTTATAAAGTTAAACACTCATTCTTCCACCACACAGCTCATTAAAACACTTACACCATGAAACAACTTATTTTACCGTGCTTTTACAGCTGTATGTATGCGTGCTAAGGAGATCATTTACAAGTGTAAGCTTTTCCAAAGATTCTAAGTGAAGTCTCTTGTAAATGTCAGGGTTTTAATCGGGTTAGTTTTGCTATAGCCATGCAAAATGGAATGCTCCCTAGCTGACTGACATATCTTCTTCATACGCAGCCTTCAAACAGTTTCATTCTAACAATCTGATTGGAATCCAGCTGGCTCGTACACAGGGAGATTAAAAATCCAAGTGTTGCTAATTGACTAGAGAACAAAATTTGAAATTCTGACAGAAAACACTTCCTTGTCCCTGATTGAGGGAAGCAGCGAACAGATGGTCAACGTGATGCACATGCTTGGGCCTTGCAGATTATTTTTCTGTTTCCACTTTAAAATTTCTCCTTAGACTTAAAATTTCTAGTTATTTCTATTAAAAATAGTGCTTAATTCTTTTTGAAATAATAAGCCCACACAGCTTTCATCACTGGAATAGAATGTCCATTTTAATTTCCTTAATCTAGGCTTTTAATTGTTCAGCCTTGCTTCAAGTCGGAATTCCTCATGCACCTTCTGTTCTACTGAAGGGAGACATTTCTGTGATGATTATAATTCTTCCAGAGGACAAAAGCACTGGGGTTGCATCACATCAGTACTTCTTGCCCTGTGTAGATACTGAACAAATTCTGAAAATAATTTAAGGCTTTGTTCTTTAGCCTTGGGGACAGTAATATCCACAGAATCTAGCAATTTCAGAAATTTTATCATGTTCTATACCACGTTACTCATACATGCCATTTTCCAAAAGCACTCTATGGTATTGATCCTAAAACTGAAGTGGATAGGATTCTGGGTGACAATACTCCCATAAAATCAACAGAATTTTGGAAATGAGTTTGAAAACTTTGGTGAGGACTTTAAAGCATTTTCAAGGTGCTTGTAATAAATTTAGCTACTTTATGCTTTTATCTATTGCTGAAAATATTTTGAAGCCATAGCTACTTTTCTTCAATTTTGTCTTGTATTTTCACACTATTTTGTAGTTTCATAAAACGCCTTCCTTCATTTGCTGAGCATGAGTTATTGACATCATTATTTCTTGCTTGACCAAGAAGTTAAAATCCATTTATAAGGAGCATATGCTGGTATATCTGTAATATAAATAATAAAACAATTGATATAACTTAAGCAACAAAGTTGTTTGCTAAAGGGAATTAGTCACTTTCCTTCTCACTGAAAAGATACACCCAGCATGTATACTTTAGAGCAGAAGAATTTTATTTTGTTTCAAGTTTCAGTCTACAGTTGATCCATCACAAGGCCGTAGGTCATGGTGGAGTGTCCATGATGTAAAGCTGCTTCTGTCATGGTGGTCAGGAAAAGAGAGCTAAGGGAGGAGCCAGGAAGGGAGGCACACCCGCCAAGATCAAGCCCCCAGTGTTCCAAATCTCCAGACCTACACACCCCTTCCCAGACCACGCCAGCTGAAGCCCTGCCATCATGCAGTCATCTTAACCAACCCTTCCTTTTCTCCCCCTCTCCTTTCCTTCATGTCATTTTTCTCATTTTTCATCCATTGCCAAGAAAGTACAGAGCTATAATAGCCACTGGCAGTTATCTTTCTAATACAAAGAAAAAATAGATTTAGGATAAAACAAAAATGAAGGATATCAAAAGACAGAAAAGAGCTTGAGGTGACATCTCTTTAAAGCTCAGATTCATGAGATAGGGAGGATCTCATTTTTCCTCTGAAGTATGTGCTTCTGACCAAATTAATACAAAAACTGAATCTTAGTCTTTCATAAGCACTATCTTGAGACATCACAAGGACACATATTCTGGTTTATTTCTTGGGAAGTTTTGATCATTCAAACAAAAGACAACAAATAAACAATGAATGTTCTGATTGTATCAGTCAATATAGAATCAGTGAAATAGAGGTATACTCATTCTTAATTGTTTAAATTGGTGGTTTGTGGAAGAAGGGAACAATAGGCAAACTAACAACAGAAGAAAATATATTCAGTATTGCCAAAGAAATCTATAAAAGCTTTCGTATATTATAGCATACTTAACGGTGATACAGTGAATATTCTTTTCCTGGAATTGAGAATAGAGCCAAGATGTCCATTACTGTGACTTTTATTCTTCAATATACGGCATGTTTTCCCAAGATATTGTAAGAGAACATAAAAGATTTGCAAAGTATAAAGGAATGACTAAAATTATTTCCATCCTCACATGGCATGATCTTGGATTTAGGAATTACTAAGCATTACATCATGTATACAAAAACACACATGTAATTTCATGTGCTGTGTTCGTGAACTGTATGACACCACACTAATACATGCAATGAGAAAAATTTTTCATGCTGAACATTGCAAAATCTTGCTAGGAAAAAAGTATAAGGATCCAAGAAAACAGGAGAATTATTTAATATTTATATTTTGGACACTCAATAGTGTTATAATAAAGGATCCAGTGCAACTTCATAAAAACATGGTATTTATTTCATCAAAAAGTAACAGACTGATCTCAAACTATACACAAAAACATGCAGAACTCAGAAAATTCAAAGCAATCTTTAAAAAGAAAGTCTGATGATTTTCCCCTCTCAACTAAAACTTTAACACAAAGCTACAAGAATAAAGACTACCTCATGTTTGTATAAGAAATATGTTATAGTTTGAATTCAAAACATTCCCCAAAAGTCCATAATCCAGGAGTCTTTCCGAAGGCCAGTAGTGTTGCAGAGTGTCAGAAACATTAGGAGCTGAGGTCTGGAAGTCTTTAATTCACTGGGAAAGTTGCTCAAAGCAGGTTTCTACTCCAGCCCCTTCCACTCTTTGCCTGTTCATGATCTATTGACTCATAACTTAATATTTATTTGTATTTATTTACCTTTGTATCTTTGCCTGTCATTCTATTCTCACCTCTGACCTTCAGGTTTTGTTGCCTTTCTTTATGTAGCACATTTATGGTGTCTTCCTGATGTTTTTCTGTTCTGTGTTTATGTGAAAACAATATTCTCTTTTTTTTTTAAGACTTGCTTGGGACATGACTTAAGTTTGAAGTTGTTAATCTAGGCTTTCATTCTTTTTCTTTCTTCTTTCTTTTTCAAACTATGAATTGAATCCAGGGCCTCCTGCGAGGTAGGCCAGTACTCCCCCATTGAGCTGAGCTACATCCTCAGGCTCTTGCTGAGTTTCAAAATTATCATGTCACATTCCAGGTTTCATTATTTAACTATAGAAGGCTTTGACTAGTATAATTTTATATTTGGAGAAGATCTATTGATTCTTGATTATTGCATTTTATCAATATGGGAATACTCTTACTCATCTCAGATATGTTTTCTCCACCTGAAAATGAGTTTTTCTTTCTGTCCACCAAATCCACTAACCTCTCTGTTATAATTTATATTCTATTTTTTCTCTAGTCTACGTTCTGAGGTATATCTTGATGTAGTCTTTTTTAACCTTGTAAACTCTATGTTAACCAATTCAAAATTTAATAACCTATTTATTTTTCTCCCTTTAATTTACTCTAAACTTTTAAGTTTTAGGGATCCGGAGATAGATCAATAGAATATATATTTGCCTGGCAGGAGCAAGGTCCTGAGTTCAATTCTTGGTACAAAAAAAAAAAATTCTTTTAAGTTTAATTTTGTTTTATTATCTTTCAAACTTTAATCAAAATACAGATAACAGCATGTTCATTACTCATAGTAGGTTGGCCTCTTTTAGAATATTTTGTATAATATACATCCAATCATTATATTTTTCAAAAAATTATTACTGGTACTATAGTATCTATGTTAATGACTATAATGATTTTTTTCCATTAGTCTTCACCCATAATTGATCATTTCTTTGAATGTTATATATAAATGTTTTTCAAAAGAATTAAACCATCTTTTTTAAATTGTATTACATACAAAGTCTAATTATACAGCTCAGACTCCTACTGGTCCTCCTATCGTAGCTTCCCCAACACTGGAATACAGGTGTACAAGCAGCCAAAGACAACCTTTGTAGTCACTTGTAATGTATATCTAGAACAGGACAAAGTATTAAAGCTGTTGCTGTGTGAGATGACTGAATAGCCTCTAGGTGACTCCAGGACATATCTAGATTTCATATTGAGAAAAATGTAAATGAATATTAGCACAAGAAGTGATAGTAACAAAAAATTTGTGGATGAATATTTTGTCTCCACCCAATGAAAAATGCATTTATCAGGGGAGACAGGCAGTTTAGTCACAGAATGAATAAAATCTGCAAATATTTAGAGCTGTATGGGAATAAGTGTGTGTGAAGGGCACCAGGAGACATGCCTAGAGCTTGTGCTGAGCTTAGGGAAAACAAGCAATTGACATACGAGGAAATTTTCTTGATTATCACTTGGCATAAATCTTAAAATCTCTCTAAGACCTATACTCATATAATACAGAAGCTGATAAAATTACAATCTAAAGAAAAATAAATAAATTTCAGAGAATTAGTTTAAATTCTACAAAGTATAGAATGGAACATAAAATTTTAACTGATAACAAGCATCAGTATATATGGTTGCTAAATTTTTGTTTGTTTGTTTGTTTGTTTACTGAGACCAGGGTTCAAACTCATGACCTTGCATTTGCCAGGCAGGCACTTATACCACGGAGCTACCTCCCCACCCCCTATGGTTACTAAATTTACTAGAAATAGTAAAAAGTACCTGACTGCAAACAGGCACAGGGGCTAGGGGTTCAATCACCAGGGCTGCCACATGAGCAATGTGACCGAGGTACACTGAGATGGCAATTGAGACTGGGCATGGTGGTGCACACGTGTAATCCCAGCTCTTGAGAGGCTGTAAACAGGTGGATCACATCTAGTAGTGAGACCCTGAGCACCCTGTAGACCCTGCCCTAAAATCCAAAAAAAAAAAAAAAAAATAGTACCTGACCCATAGACACTATGTTAGTTACTTATCACTTCGACAAAATATCCAAGACTGGTAACTTAAGGTAAAAGAGGTTTATTTAGGCCACAATTTCCACTAAGCTCAATACAAAGCCAACTTGCTCCAAAGAAGAAATAACAGGGAAAAGAATGGCAGGAGAAAACCGTCAAATGCATGGCATCAGGAAAGTACAGAATACCTGCTTCCAGATTGGGGTTCCCAGTATTTGGCTCAGAGATTAGCCTTAGTGCATGGCTGTTAAAATCAGGACCTCACAGCATGAGGTAGCCATTGGATGGCCAAGCAAATTTTTTGTTTGTGTTTTCAAGCGCTTCTCATCGCTTGTGTTATGGCCCAAGCTCTACCTCCTAGAAGATCAGGTGTTCCACTGAATTCTTATAGAAGTGCAAACTGAGGTGTGAACAGCCCATAGAAGAGATCTAGTTTGCATGGTAATTATGAGAACATAATGCTCAAAACATAACCCCAAAACTGTCCCTGGCTGTAAAAACAAAAATGTCTTCTATGAAACTGGGCTCTGGTGCCTAAAGATTGGGCACTGCATTCCAGGTCATGTCCCAGTGAGTCATCTCTAAACAAGCTCCCAGTCCTAACAATACATTTGGTTTTATAAGTCTCAACAGATTAATCCACCAATAAGCACGCCAGTAATACCCCAATGTAGTACTACCATGGTACAGTTGCCTTCCAACCACAGCGGACTTTGAGCCCAGTTAAGATTAAAACCAAGACATTCAGCCCTAGCCCTCAAAAAGACTCAGATCCACTTCTTGCTGCAAAATGCATTTGGTCTGAAGTGTTCCAGAATTGCTGGAAAGTTCGTCTGAGATCTTAGCTTTGAAACAGTGAAAAAGAAATTGAAAAAAAAAAATTCAATGTAATGCAGCAAAGTGAAAATATTCCCAACTGAAAAGGAATAAGAAGGAGTTAGATAGAAATGGGAGACAGAGAAAAGAAGACAGAGACTCAGAAAGGTAAATATTAGCCTGGTAGCTCTGTGTCCATGCCCAGAGCAGATGGTAGCCAGCTATGCATTTCAAAAGGTTGGGATATTCCTACCACTATGGTCTAGCTTGTTTCAGCCCCCATGGCACCACGTTCTGGATGAGTGTACTCGATGCCTGCTGAGGTCCTCAGCAGACACTCGAGATTCTTGCTGTACATAACCTACTGGGGCCTACACTGTGTATTCAGCTTCACCTCCACAGTTTTCATAGACTTCCCCATGATGGCCACTAGCAGGGACCATTAACTCGGTCACACATTTTCACTTGATCTTCTAGGCTTCTTCTGAACTCTGAATTGAAGCCTCCTTGACCCCATAATGTTGAAGTCATAGAAGTAAAGAGGACAAAAGGGTTACTTGGAGGTGAGATTTGGTCTGTACACCAAGAGACTCAGGGTGATGGTCCCAAAAAGAACAGCCAGTATCATGGAGTCTAGGTGGAGCAGCCCCAGAACTGAGAACTCCTTGGCTTTTATTTAGAATACCAAGTTGTACTGTAGAAAAAGTAGAAGGAAAATAGCTTGACAAAGGGACTGAATCAAGGATAGGCAGTTTATGAGGATAAGGAACAGGAAAACTACCACAAAGAATATATTTTGCTAGTCTAAACATCTTGCTGTTTTGTCCCAGTGCAGTCTCTAGCATGTTATGTTCAGGGCATAACTTGATTTTGCCTGGTAGGCCCCTTCATAACTTTATTTGTATCTTCAGGCAAGCACTTTACACCATAGCACTTACTTTATGCCAGGCTAAAAAGCAGCAATGTTAGATAATTTCAACATCTGCTGACAGCCTGAGCAGTATCCACACTGTCTTGGATCATGTCTGCCATGGAATGTGAGTTTTAGATGACTGTATATTGTGGTCCAACGTCTTCTCAAATGAAAGTTTGATGCTTTGCACCTTTGAGTCTGTAGAGAGAATCTTTCAGATTCCTATGATGTTTTCAAGTTCTCTGCTATACTGTCCCGATATGAAGGACTTGGATTCTATTTAATACTAATCTTTTCAGCTACTGTACTCTTTTGCAACATGCTGGGTTTTCTCCTCTGGGGGAAAAAAAAAAGCATACTTGCACACCTGCTTTTCTCTTCTGAGTCTCACTATACATCTACTTTAAAGCAGTCATCCATAGCCAAGTATATCAGACAAAGCATGGATGTTGGGCTTCTTTGAAATTTCCTTTACCAGGTTAGTTAGCTCCCCTACCCTTTCTCTCTGTCTGCCCCAATGTCTCAGGACTTGGACAAAACCAAGACAGCTTTTCTGCTAGGGTGTAGCACACATGAATTCTAATTCAACTGCCAGTGAAGTCTTTGTTTACAATTTAAATCTATTGAACCTGGACATTGCCATCTGCCTCCCTAACATCATTCTCATCTTGAGTTCCACAAGACCCTGGACTCGATCTCTTTGTCTCTATTCTAGTATTCTAAGTCTTCACTACCTGCTATTTCCAAATCTTCCCAGAAATAGCTAGAAAAGCAGTTCCAAAGACTTCTGAACCACCTACTAAGGTATAGTCACTGCAACAATCCCATTTTATTTAGTAGTAAATTTTGTCTTTATCACTTCTTCAATACCGGGACAATACAGTTGGCACCAAAATTGTAAAGATGAGTTCTTTGGCTCTTTGTTTCAGTGGGTTTGGAAAAAAGTCCTCCATGGAAGAATAATATGGAGAAGATGCATTCTAGGAAAAAACTGTGGGTCTGGTTTATTTTACTTATCATTATAGCGTCTTGTTGTATCCACTTACCTATAAAGGCCTCAAATTTGTCTTTCTTTACAGCTGAGTAGTGCCCTTGTGTATAGAAATACCACATCTTTTTCAACCATTCCTCAGTGTTGGGTATTTTGGTTGTTTCCAAGATTGGTTATTACAAATTATGTTGATATGTACATGGGTGCACATGTATTGCTGTGGTATGATGTTTTCACTTCTTTTGGGAAAATACCCAGAAGGATGATAGCTGGATTGAATGAGATTTCCAGTCCGAGGTTTCTGAGGAGATTCCATGCTGATTTCCTTAGGGCTTGCAACAACTTACATTCCCACCAGCAGTGTAGAAGTGTTCCTTTTCCCCCCAGTATTTGTTATTAGTTGATTTCTTTAAGATAGCCATTCTTTCTGGGCCAAGAACCTGAAAAAATAAGTAAAACCTGAAAAATATGATGCAGTAAAATGGAAAGAAACTGAGTTTAAGGATTAAACAATGATGATGAGACAAAGAGAACAGATAAGTTGAAAAGGAAGGGGGGAAATTATGCATGTATATATATACTGAATGGCTGAGATGAGTATACTAATAATTTTCATCAGCTTTTTTTAAAAAACAGCAGTTAATGTTTAGAGTTTTCACCTTGACTAACTCTTTACACTGATATCTGTGATCTGAGCAATTACATCAAGGAGAGCTATGTGTAACACAAACCCCATGGTTGAATACCTCTCATCTTGGTCTGCTAAATATGTACTGTTTCTAATGTCTTATCAATTATTAGACTTCCCTTAAAGTTAAATGAAAGACACAAAAAACTAAGATTTTTTGAAAGCAAGGGTTAATAATTAATTAGCTGACCAATCTTCTATGATTATATCTGTTAATCTGAGCAACAGTTTTGACATTAAAATAGATAATATAACAGCCATTGTTAATTAGCTAGTCCTGCTTTGAAAATCTGTAACATATATGTTGTTGTATGTTACCCTGTTTCTGTCATTTTTTAGTTGTTTTTTGCTTCTGTTGTTACTCTTCAAAATTAAATTAAATTAATTTTTTTTTTAAATTAAGTTAAATTTAAAACAAACGCTCAACTTACAACAGTCAGGAAACAGAAAGAACAATGATGAGCCGGGACCAGGACGCCCATCCGGGACACATCCCAAGCAACCCACCTTCTACCAAGCCCCACGTTCTCACAAAACATGCAGATGGTGACTAACAGAGGGATCCACTAAGTAGTATATCATCCCCACAATCCAGTCACCTTCCAAACATATGAGACTCTGAGGGGACATTTTAGATGTGAACAAGTAACTGACAATTCCGTTCAAGTTTCTGCATTAACTAGGATGGACTTCTTGACTCCTGTGAACCTTTATTTCCTTCTCTTTAAATGAAATTAGACCAAAAACTATGGACACTCACAATTTTTTTTGACTAAGAATATGTTTGTATTTTAAGTATTAGTAAAACTATATTAAAATACTTTAATTTAGATTCTACAGTTCAGTGACTTGAAGTATGCTCTGTATTAGCTTCTATAATCTTGCATTCTCACTTTGTCTCCTAACATTTCATGTTATGACTCTGAATAGTCTACCTGCTTTCAAACTCACGTTTCAAACTGTGTATATTAGAATCTAGGGTAAGAAATGAGTATTATTTCATCATTTAATGATTATTTGAGATTGTATTTTCTTAAATTTGCTTTTCAATTTATATTAATACATATTCTTAAAGTCATTCTTTACAAACTGATAAATAATCTATAAGTGCTTTTTTTTCTCATGTGTGGCATAATTCCAAATGGTTCTAGTTTTGGGAACATAAAGTTTAGGTGTTGAAAATGGTTACCTCAGAAGCAGAATGATTCTTGCCAGGCAGGTTTCATATGCCTGTAACCTCAACAGTGTAGAGTCACGTCGTTTTGAGGATGATTAGTTCAGTGGCAGAGCTTGTGCTCTGCCTGAGACAGAGAGTTCCATACCCAGCACACAGAGAAAAGATTAGGACAGAATAGAGCAGATAGGATTGCTACGTTGGACTTTGAGAGTGATACTGTCAACAGTGAAATAGATCTAAGTCTATAAGATATTTGAGAGTGAAACAGAGTTAATAAAGAGAAATGCTAGGTTCAGTTTGCTTTATGTTGGGATACTTAAGTAGTACAATATTTGCTGCATTCAACTGCAATGCAATAATTAATGAACAATAAGCATAATTCACATTGACATTCAACTACTTCTGTACTTGTAATAGAGATAATGTGTATTTTATAAGTGCAGTTATTTTAAAAACAAGATATTATCTCTGGTAGAAAAATTAATACTGCTAGATGACAATATAAGCCAAGATTCCATGAAATATTTAACAGATACATACAATAAAAGAAATATATTTTTTCTGCAAATTTAATGTTACAAACCTACTAGAATGGCATTTAGAAAACATATGTCCCTGGATAAGTGGCTTTATTTTTGAAGAATTTTCTCTTGGAATCAATCAAAAGCACTTCAGTAAATTATAAGGCTTTCACAAATGTGGTGATCTTGCATCTCCAGGTTGCTCTTCAGACCTTAATCATATTGACTTCTACTTCTTTACTTTTCTTTTATTCCCTTGGAGTATAGCCCTGTTAGTACATTTATTTTTGAAAAAATCAGAAGACATAAAAAGGCAGTTTTCTAAATTAAACAGACAGGTGTGCTGATGCCACATCAATCAGCAGAATTTATGTGAAGAGACTTGTTTCTTACCAATCAATAAGTAGCCCAGGAAAGAAGCTTTGGGCTTGTTAAGATCTGCAGTACTTTTAAAAGAATTGAAGACAAATGTGTGGAGGGACACTTTTTGAGAATCACCTGTAATTTATCTTCACAAGTCTTGTCACATATGGTTATCTCTCAGAAGAGAAAAGCAAATTCAAACTTGCACAATTTTAAGGAATTATTTCAAATAATTTGTTTCCCCATATTCTTATAATTTCATTTATAATGAGGCTGATATTTAAATTACTGCCCAAATCCTTCAGTTCAACACTAGACACTATATTACAAAATATGGTTCTCAACCTATGAGTCCTGACCCCAGTGGGGGTGGAATGACCAAAAAAACAGGAGTCACCTAAAGCCATCGGAAAATGTTATTTATTTGGAATTACCGTTTTGAAGTAGCCACAAAAATTATTTTTTGGTTTGGGGTCACTGCAACATAAGGAATTATATTGCAGGGTCATGGCATTAGAAAGGTTGAGAACCACGGTGAGTCACATGACTTTTTGTTGTAATAACTAGCACTGAAAAAGCCATGGATTTTATGGTTTTAAGCTATCAGTAGTGAATCAAAAATAGTGAATATTTTATAGTTTAATACTGTCAGTGCTGGGGCAAAACAAAAACTTTTTAGATTGACTTTGTTGACTATTAATGCATTCTGTTGGCCTACAATGATTTATATGTATATGTATATGCAAGTACCAACTAGTAAAATAAACAAATTCAGATTAACAATAATTAGTAGGAAGGCAAAGTATTAAAAAGAAAACAAAGTCTGAGTTGATGCTGAGTAACAAGAAAAAATGGAAAAAATGAAATCGGGCAGTACGTTATGATAACTGTTCATTAAAATGTGCAGAGCTCTTTCTCTTCCTCTTTCTGTGTTGAGGGTCAGATTTTGTTACACATATATGTAAAGATATAAATAGGTGTATATATTGGAGGTATATAGGTATATAATATGTATATTATACATTATGTAATACATATAAAATATATTAATGTATTAATGTAGCTTTTCTTAGAAGCTAAACATGGTAAAAGTATAGTCAGTGAATTAAAATTCAGTGAAATCCTATTGAAGAAAAATTCTGAAGAAATACAGTGATAAACTTCTAGCAGATTAGTTACATTCATTAATGTGATTTCGTTTAAATGTATATCTGTTCAGTCAAGTTAGTGATTTTTGAAAAAAAATTATTCTAAAGTACAATGTAATTATTTTGATAGTATAAGTTATATCGAAAGTTAAAGCAAATAAAAAATAGATGTATCTGAAGTTTAATCTTAGCATGTTTACAAAGGAGGTTAGCTTGTCTTCAAAGTTATTTAAATTGTATTTCTGCACTAAATGTAGATACAAAAAATCATGGCAGCTTTACCATCTATTATATGCTCCTTCAATTTAATTGTCATTCAGAAAAAAAGATATCACACAACAATGAATGTAGGATTGCAAACAGTCACAGAAATTAGCGTTCTGTCTTAGTTATCTAAAATATCTTCAGAACAGACTCTTAGAGAACTTGAGAGCAGCTAAATTTGTGAGAATTTCCAAAAGCTATGTGGCTTCCAAAATTGTTAAAATGGGAAATCTGATGTTACTGCAATAAAATCTGACAGTGTCATGGTGTTGCACTACTACACTCGCGAAGTTATTTCTGCCCTGCACCCTTCGTGTCACAAAGCCCTGTTCAGATGCAGTAGCGGCAGCATTTCCTGTCCAAGTATCAGTCAACGGTCAATTCAGGGCAGTCTTTCATCTTCACTTTTATCTTTTCCTCCCATTCTGGTGCAGTTTTCTGTTCCATACAGTAATTCAGTGAAGCAAATAAATATGCCCTGAATTCTGTTATTTAATTCACTGTACAAAAATTGGCTTTTATGTTATTTGTTTAGTGCAGTAAAAGTAAATACATGGCTACATATTTAAATGAATTTACATGAACTAGGTTTTCTACTAATTCAAAATATTGTGTACAATGTAATTAATGCTCTTTTTTTCCAGATGCCATTGTCAATATTTTAGTCAAGTTTTTGTACTTTATCAAGACTTCACTTTTAATGTCATCAAATTATCTTTTATAGGCCTGCCTTGATAATTTTAGATAAGATCAAGCTATTTTTGTTTCATAATTATTTTATTTTAATTACTTCAAATAAAATATTTCATTTTTTCATAATGGCTAAGAATCTATATATGGATATTCTTGGATGCCACTCATGTTAAAATTTAATGCTGTCAAGCATGACTTAAAAACTACATACCTGCAAGCAAATAAATAAATGACTATGATTGCTTTGTATCTTATGTGATGAATCCAGTGCTTTGATTGGTACCAACACAACAGTTTACATCTTGTCATCCATACGAAAAATAGTACAGCAAAAGCAATGGCAAAGCAGTGCATCCTATTAGATTATCTTCATTCTAGGCACTTTTATTACCAAATTTAATCACATGATTTTTTTTTTTTTTGAAACAGGATCTCAGTGTGCAGTTCAGGCTGGCCTTGTGCTCACTTTGAAGTCCACACTGGTCTCTAACTCACACCGATCCTCCTGCCACAACCTCCCAAGTGCTGGGAAATCATATGAATGTTAAGAATTGACTTCATCAAAGAATGATCAAAAGAACATTAAAACCCTTGCCAAAGGGTGGCTCAATAATACAGCAATAATTAAATCATGAACATGGCCTATAATAATTTGCTAGGACTGAATCGGGGAAGGTAGAGCAAGATGAGAGTTGGAAACTTTCCTGCTTCTTTAGGAAATCTATTGTTCATCTGTGAATCAGTCATAGTGAAAAAATTCTGAAAGACTTTTAGGAATGCTTGATAATATTAAATCAGTAAACATGCTCTGAATTCTACATGTAAAGATCTGTTAGGGAGAAGGGTCCATGCCTTCTAAGAAACATGTGGAATTTGATTAGTTTTATTTCCAGGTCATCTTGGAGCCTCTAATGTAGCTGAATAATGAATCAATCTTCAAAAATCATGCTTCAAACAACTTTTTTTCTTTCTATCTCCATCTTGACACATGGGAATTCTGTGTAATCCACAGTGGTGTGTAGGGGATGCTATAATAATGTCCTGATGGCTGAATTAATATTATGTTCTCAGTGGGAAGGCATTGTTCTCACAGATTAGGAAGAAATAAGAAAGGAATCCATTCTTTTGCTTGCCAACTGAAAATAAATTAAAAGCCACTTCCATTTTGACTGTGTTTAATTGTCCTTGTCCACAGAGACCCTGCTTTGAAAACACAAAACATGTGTTTAGTTCTTGATGAAAGAAAAATAATTTGGTAATTGCTCCTATAAAAATGTATTAATGCTGTGGTTGAATAAAGCCATTTTCATATCTATGGAGTGTTTAGATATAAGATTCCAAAAAGCTTTGGAATATATTATCTCAGTACCCTAGTGATGTACTATTTAAATTCTGCATGTAAAAAGAAGGAACAAAAATTTGAAGCACACATATATTAGCAGGCTTCTCTGATCTGCTAGAAACCATCAGTAGGGTGGAAATCATGAGCCTTGATAACCAGGGAAACCTCCTTGTATAATGCATTTATTCAGTTAAAAATAATCTTGAAAAAGAGTTGCGAAATTAAAATATGACTTCAAAAGCTTATGTTTTACAATAAAAATATATTTGATAATCAATTTTGTTGTTGTTGCCCTGTCAGTTATTGATGTATGTTATTATGGTTTTATTTGTTTTCAAATCAATAAGTGGCTAGTTTTGAAACTGTTAAATCTATAGTGTGTTGCTAAAGATATCAAATACAAGAAAGTGCACAATTTGGCTTTAAAAATACATATACAGTTTATGTCTGCAAATAATATATTCACATATTTTCAACATAATATTCTCATTACCTGACTATTGGAAAAGTGGGTCAGATGACATCAAAATGTAAACTTTATCTAAAAGCAAATTGAATGTTTATGTTCTTAAACCAGTTTTACATCTTGAGTAGAGACAACTTAGTTTAAAAAATTTTGATTTTATAGCAGGACAATACTTCCATGACAAAAAAAAAAAACAGAAGAAATTCATGTCCACCAAACCAACACTACAGAGTACTGACATATTCTAGAAAAAAACCTGATTTTTCCTCTAAAAGACTGGGATTTGCACCTTGATATTTAATCACACAACTTCAGTGTTTCCATATATACCTACAATTTAGTGTACAACCATAGACGTGTTACAGAGCACAGTTTGTGTTCTATTTCTCTATGTTTAAATACAGTAAGATTAAAAATATTCGGTTTCATCATGGGGTAGCTGGAGTTGCTTACATTTCCAAATGGTCTTACTAATTCATAGTGAGGCTTTTCACATAGTCAGACAAGTGGTCGTCTCACCTAACTTCGGAATGTAAGGTGACTCACACTCCCTTTAGCACGTTACTGTCACCCGCCACATGTCACAGTCAATCTTTACTATAGCTACAATGCCATCTAAAATACACACAGTTGATGGAAGTTGGTGTGAAATATTTCACCATCAACACAGTTTTCTTTCTGCTTCTTTAGAAAATTGAGGAAGCATGAGTCATTTTGCTTGTTTTTGTTAGCTGTTTACAGTAGCAAAAATGGATGAAACTATTAACATTTATAAGATTCCCGGGATGGCATTATTGCTTTGAATGGCTTTCTAGATATCTTTGCTCACAGTATTTTCTCTTGCCATTTTACTAAGATAAGATTTGTGTATTTGGAATTGCAGTTACCCACAAATACATATACACGCACACATACATACATACATACATACATACACACACACACACACACACACAAACACTCACACACACACGCAATAGGCAGGCATTCTTGCTATGCAATTATCATGCACATCAAAAATCTAGAATAATACAACAAAGGAGTTATAGAGTATTCTATTTATTAAAGCTTTTATACTTCATAAATTATGACTAATGTAGTCTGAATCTGTTCAGCTTATGGAAATAGCTTACAAAAAGTTAAATAAGTGAATAAATAAGCATCTATGCAGAAGAGACAAATTGTCACAGGTTAAAATGCTATAGAAATGCAATATTTAATATTATATTAAATTTTATTTTAAATTTATCATGTTTTCAATAAATGTATTCTGCCTAGTTTCTGGGGCCACAAGAACACATGTAGGCAACTTAAAGTGGAACACAGACATAAAAATAGGCTACAATTTAATTTTATTTTAGGTTCATTCTTTCAACTTTTGTGTTGAAAGAAATTTTATTTTATTTTTATTTATTTATTTATTTTTTTTAATTTTTTATTTTTGAGACAGGGTCTCACTGTGCAGTTCAGGCTGGCTTTGAGCTCACTTTTGTAGCCCAGGCTGGTCTCGAACTCACAACAATCCTCCTGCCTCAGCCTCCCGAGTGCTGGGATTACAGGCGTGAGCCACCACGCCCGGCCTGAAAGAAATTTTATAACTAAAAGTATTTAAAGGAATATGTACTTTGTTTTTTTTTATGTATATGGATAAGTTACACAACTACAGATTCTATAATTACTAGTGGAACCCAAGTTAGAATTTAGCTACAGTTTTCTGAACTTGTTTAAAATTTAGTATAATTCATAAATTGAATTTACTTTGACTGATAAAAATTCGTGGGGTTCTGAATTTTCCTTGTGAATTGTTTTCAATAATTCAAGAGAAATATATTTCAACTTTATTTCAAGAATGACTTTTTTTTTCAGAGTTATGAGACAAACTTCAGCCATGATATTTATCTCACTCTTTGTATGTCAATTTCTCAACTGTTTATAATAGAATAATAAAGGTACACTCCTGTAAATACATTTGAAATGTACTGGTATTAGCTTCCCACAAATATATATATATAATTTCTATGACTACGTGAAGAATAGTTAAGCACTAGAAAAAAATAAATGTGAAAGTATTAATTGATCCCCAGGACTGCCATGCTGGTCCCACCCCAGGGGCACACTGAGATAGCAATTGGGACTAGTCATGGTGGTTTGTGCTATAATCCCAGCTCCTGGGAGGCTGTAAACAGACAGATCACTATGAGTCCAATCTAGTAGTGAGATCCTGAACACCATGTAGACCCTTCCATAACATATAATAATAATAATAATAGTAATAATAATAATAAATAAACAATAATACAAAAAATCAAGACTTCATTGATTACTAGTCTTCTGCATAAAAAGTATGTATTAACTGCTCATAAAATATATAAGCACAACAAATATGCAATGGGCACCCAGAACTATACCAGGCATCCAAACTTTAGTGGTGACTAGAACAGTTTTTTTTTCTTCCATAAATTGCACTATGATAAAGGAGACAACCATGTACATTAGTAAGTAAAACATAATGTGCCAAATACTCAGATGAGGTTATTCATTCTTAGTAAATAAAAGAAGCTTAATGAATGATAGAATATCAACTTCAGTCTCAGACAATCGAGGGCTATAGAAGTCTATCCCAGGGAAAAGGATGTCTATGGACAACATGGGCATAATGAACGCAAAAAAATGCAGAGTGGAGAAAGCTTCACAGAAAAACAACAATGTGAAATATACTTTCAAAATTAGAAAACTCTAAACATCACTGAGAAAACTGCACACAAAGTACAGTTGGGTTGATGGAACAAGGCAAAGCCAACTGCCAAAGAACTATTAAATATTTTAGTAACTATTTTCTAATATCTAAAACAACATCAAAATGTTTCACAAGGTCTGTGGGCATGCATAGGAGAGGTTAAACTGTGTTTTTTTTTTTTAATTGAGAATTAAATTTTGAGCTAAACTTGAAACAACGATACTGACTGGATGGACAAAAGTAGGCTACGTTGATTGAAAAGCAGCCACACTCGCTTTTTTCTCACAGAGATACAATACTAAGCATCCACAATTAAAAGAAGACGTTGATTTCCTCATGACCTTAATCTATGACCCACTGGTTATAAGCAGCAATGCAGTGGAGAAAGGGAGTGACAGAGCAAAGCTACCTGATTAATGGGGACAGGGAAGCGACGAGGAAAATGTATGAGAACTGGCTGCTGATGGATCCATGGAGAACACTACCTCTCAATTAAAGATTATAAAAAGAAAAATAATCCGAAGACTCTTAGCTTTCCAAGGGTTGTAACTGACACCCTATTCAGCAATGTCCATGAATCATAATGCTGGAGGAAAGAGACAGCATATTTTGAGGAAGAGAAGCCCATTTTGAGACTCTACAAAGATCTCAACATGTATGAGACACTCTATTAACATTTGAGACATGCCTCAAAGTTGAAGACTTATCCCAGGGGCTCTTTAATTTCTTTATTCCTTACTGGTAAGACATCACAATTAGTTTTAGATGATCTTTTCATTCCTCTTAGCAATATTGCTTAGCCAATTTTCTTGGAAAAGAAACAAATGTCTTCTTGTTATACCAATGGGCAAATCATAAATCCAATTATAAATATAACAAACATAGGCAAGGCATGTTTGCTACTCATTTAAAAAGACTTAGCTTCTCTAACATTGGGGTGGCTTTTCTATAATGAAATTCTCCTTGTCCTCTTATTGAATCTTGGAGGCAAAAGAAACCAATACAAATATACTTGTGCTCACCACCCTTACTATTGCATGAGGGAGGAATGTTTTAGTTCTTTAAAACAGTTCATTGTTTCTAATCAGCTTCCATCACGCTGAAGCATACTCATTTGTTACATAGTAGGTAAAATCAATTTGGAGATTGTCTTTTTTCTCAACACCCAAAGCATGGAGAAATAAAATAATTAAAAAAAAAAAACAGGAAAAATGCCTATATTTGATCTCAACAGTAAATCTTAAAGCAGAGTCATTGACATAATATATCTTTACAAAAACAGAGAGTAACTTCAGAAAATGAGAAGACAATCATACACAAAAAAGATGTTAAGATTGGGGATAGAGCTTGCAGGTGTAATATTTGAGCAATGCCCCAGGTTCAGCACCTAACTTTCCCAAGAAAAATATGATTGAAATCATATTTTAAAATAAATAAGAATATTTATGAAAAAGCAAGGAGAGCTAAAGACATTTTATCCTAGTGACAATACAGCAGTTTCTCATCCATTCTTGCACACCTAACAATCAAGGAAAGTTTCTGAAGCAGAAGTATGATCCAAAGCAGAAATAGGGAAATTGTCTATTTATTGTCGTAAGCAATAAAGATGAAAAACAAGAATATTTATGCGCTAAAAATAAATTAACATTTATGATTCAAAATACTAAGAATGTCTTATATATAAAACATATGAAAAATATCTGACATAGGATATCAATAATGCAAATGAATATATTAATAAGTTCAGAATTTTACAATTGACTGAGATTTGTTCTATAAAATAATTTATATTGTAATATAATAAACAAAGTTTATATATCCTGAATAAAATAGCCACTAAAAAAGAATAAAAGTACATAAGACAAGTTAGTAGTGGATAAAAGTTGAAATAATAGTTATGCATAATGAAAGGTGTGAAAAAGGCATAAAATATTCTAATTCAATTTAAAAAATTGGTAAAAAGACAGAAAAGTCATGAAATATTGTTATTATTTTTTTTTTTCTTGTTTCAGAACTTTTGTTTATTTATTTATTTTCATGGCCGGCTCAGCCTGCCCTGAGGGCAGGGCTGGCGCAGCATGTGGTGCCGGGGATCGCACCACGGTCCCTGCAGTCACTTCCTAAGCAGGCACTTTAGACCACTGAGCCATCCCACAGGGCCCCTAGTCATGAAATATTAGTTTCCACTAAAAAGACTGCAAGCATGGTGAGTAGCAGGCACACCATTATCTGGTTGAGCCCCAAGGTCATGGAAGCTTCCTCAGTGTCACAGAGGCCGCCATGTGGCCCCTTCCTCTGGGAGGGCATCTGAAACAACTTGAGCAACAATTGAAGTGCAGATGAACATATGGAGGATATGGATGACAAGCGCCAGTCAAAGAAGTTACAAATATGAAAAACAGTACAATGTGTACAAACTCAGCAAGTGCAGGTAGAGTAAGACTGGAAGTAAGGAAGTAAATATTCATATTGAAGATACAGAACGACGTATGTGTGTGTGTGCGTGTACTTGTTTGTGTGTGTGTGCGTACATGTGCACATGTGTTCATCTGGCTCTGACATTTGGGAGACCTATTGTGATTACACCAAGATCACTGAACCTATTCAGGTCACACCCAGATCACACTTCCTAAACACCATTTTCCAGCGAAACAGATACGACAGTTAATTGAAAAAATGTGAAACTTAAAGACTGGGAAGGAAAGTTACAAGATGTGCCTGGAGCATCCTTTGGTGCCAGACAGGAGAAAAGTGATCTAACAATGCTATAAACACAATAAGCAAGAACTACTCACCTGAACCAGGTCTGGACAATTTCAGCATTAAAATAACTAAACGTACAAATTATAATCCATGTAATAAAGCTGTAATTTCTGAGTTAATGTAGATATTAAATAAAGACATAAGAAGGAAAAGGACTTAGTACAATGACAAGCAAGAAGTACAACAAAAGTAATGATGGAATTTCAAAAACCTTTTTGGCAGCCAGGAAGAAAGAATTGATTCAGACTAGTACCACTTCTGAGTGGTAAAATGCATAGCAGACAATCTGATGAAGAGTAGAAAATGTAAATACTGTAATGTCAAGCACCTCTTCACAAAACAATTATTAAATAATTAATAATTCTTCCTTAGTAAAGACAAAATACAATGTGTAATAAACACCTTCAGGATGAGGTAGGCAGGATACCACTTGTGCTTGATGTGGTCAAAAAATGATGTAAAATAGTATCTGCCAGGCATCTCCAGGGTCAGGATATAAATTAGTAATTTCCATTTCTTAATGAATGGAAAATCTTTGGAGAAGGCGTGGAAATGGTGAAATTTCTCAAACAGTAATGCTATGAGAGTTGCAACTGAACGATTTAAAAAACATTGTTTGGCTATTTCTGATTAAAGTAATCCTGCACAATATTCTAGCAGTTCAATTTCAATTACTTATCATGAGAAGACTATTTACATATACAAAATAATTGAAAAACGCTATTTATACCACTAAAAACTGGCAACAATGCACATATCCATCAACAGAATAGTTGAGAAATTTCAGTTTAATCATGTAATGGAGTAATAAGCAACAAAAAAGAAACAAACTAATGCTACTCTAGGTATTAATGAAGGATAAAACTCAGGTATAAAATTCTTACCATACAACTCCTCTTATATAAAAATTTAAAAAGTAAATGAAACTAATTTTTTGTGATATAAATAAAATAATAATTGTCTTTCAAGTAGAGGTGGGTAAGATACTCATTGAAAAGAACGAATAAATAGTCCAGGGAAGGGACAAAATCATCAGTGACTTCAGGAGTCAGCGCTGAACAGTGATTATACAGCCCAGTGCAGTTTATAGTATTCATAAAGACACACAGCTTAGGACTGTGCATGTACCCTGTATGACAGTTAAACTGGATGATCAAAGTAATTGGCCTTGAAATTCTAATTGGTGGAGCACACACCTGGGCGAGTTGTGGAGGCCAGATGTTGGGGTCTGCAGCTGCCCCTTTCCCTCTCCTCTCTGGCACTGTTTCTGTGCTCTGCTTTCTAGCTGCAAACAACCAGAAAGCTTCTCTCCAATATGACTTTCCACTATGCTGTGTTCCCAGAAATCAGAGCCCTGGACTAAAGCTCATTAAAAAGTGAGTGCAGGGTCATCCTCATAACTCAATGAAGTAAAGTATCTGCTTAGGCACAGCGCAGCAACCCGGGGTTCAATCCCTAGCTTGCATGCCGACCCAGCTCACTGGATACTCTGAGACAGCAATTGAGACTGGGTAAAATCACAGAGCTAGGGAGGCTGAAAACAGAAGAGTCACTACAAGTCTGCTCTGCATAGTAAGACCCTGTAGAACTTGTAGACCCTGCTCTCAATACAAAAAAAAAAAAAGCCAACTCAGTTGAACACTCCTCCTTTAAATTGTGTGTCCCTTGCATCCCTGCCTCCACACCTACAAACTGGGAGTTACAAGGCAAGTTACCATTGTTTGCTCAATAGTTACTACTGTTACAATTTGTGAAAAAGTTATAGTGATTCTGAAACATTGAAATATGTCTTCTTAAATAATAATTTGTCAAGTTGTTCAATAACAAGAATTTGAAAAATCAATGAAGTCATATAAAACCAGGTCATTCAGATATTTATACAATAAATAAGTCACACATTCAAAAATGGAGAAAAAATAACAACTCAGTCTATGATGGTCACTAAAGGTTATATCTTTCTGTGTTTCATAATGATGAAATTTAAATATTGAAAGCATTATTTTATTTTAACTGCAGCTAACATTTCCCACATAAATGCAAACCTATACAAAAGACTTACATATCTATAAAAGAAATATACAAACACCTACATCATTAATGCTTTATCACAACTATATTTTTTTATAAATAGCCTGTATAAACTGCAAATTTTATGTCACTTTTGGAAAATAGCAATATGAAATGTGAGTTCTACTCATGTACGCATATTTAACATATACTTCACTATTGAAATGTTAGAGCTTTAAGTTTTCTGTGCAAAAATGTATAATTTTTATCACATTCTATAGGGATTTATTAGAATATCAATGACTGAAGGAAAAATACCAGTTCCACCCTAAGTCCAAGGCACTTCATATTCCAAAAGATAGTGATGCTAAGCTCAAGTGCCTAATATCACTAAGCTTCTCTTCTGCAAGGTTAACAACTTGAGTTTACAGACCAAAAATTATGAGAAAAAGAACAGCTACAAGGATAGCAAATATTTTGGCTCTAGCCCCTCAAGGTCAGTGAGGACTCAGGAAATGAAAGAACTGTACTGCAATATCCTATAACTTGTTGATGGCCCAAATTTTCTGTTCAAGGAGATTATGGGGCCACAGAGGAGATGGATTGATGATGTATAGTGTGCCTAAGGGGAGTCATCTAGAGAGAAAACATTCTCTCAGACTTTCACAGAGATCAGATTGGTCAAGCAATGGCTGTGAGTCATCCAGATGGCTGACACTGGCAATAGTTCTACAAAATGCTGTACATGGTTTCAAGGTAAATATTGAAGGATTTGACTGACTTTGTCTGATAAAAATGTTAATTTTTGTTATATAGGTCCTGCTTTAACTGTAACTATACAGCAGAAAAGTTTAACCATGAGATATAAAAAGTAAAGCTATATTAATATGAGGAACTATAAAAGATTCAAGTCAGCAGCTTCCAACATTGCCAGTTCTGTTGATAACCCACTGCTGTTATGGACTATTGCATTTTCTCTTAGTCCAGTGTGAATAAAGATTTGTACAAATAGTGTTTAGAAAAGTTATCATGTCTGCATCTTCTGCTCTGAACAACTACTATGAAGACAACAATATGCATTGTATTAACTATTGTAACTGTCCTATTAACCTGTTCTGAAACTGTCTCATTACAATTTCTTTCTCATTAAAATTAATAAAATTTTTAAAATACAGAAAAATTGGAGTTACTCATTTTAACAGTGAGAGGAACAGTTTTTCAGTGTAACTGTATTCAAATGTCTTTTATCTTAATAAGGAAAATTACCAGTCCTTATTAACATTCACCATTATAATAAAAGTGAACAAATAAGAAAATAAATGCATGAGCATTACTCATTAGAAAGATATTTAGAGTAATAAAGTATATGGAATAATTTCTTATTAGGTCCATAAATACATCTGTTTCAAATGACCACCAAGATGTGTCCCAGGGCCCTTCTTATCTTCTACTTAAGGAAGTGTATGAACTGTAAGGTAATTTCCTAGATACAAATGAAGAGGCATTTCAAGACAAACACTGGAATTTAGCTTGTCCAGGTATAATGCAAGACATTAATAGCAAGAAGCTATAAAAATTGAAGATACACAAGTGCTTTAATCCAGTTGAAGAAACAAAGTAAAATAAATTCTAAACTCCTGGAATAACAATGGATTTAACGTTCAGTTCACACAAGTTGATATTGAATCACATAAAAACTATCACAAAGTATTCTAACTGATGCCCTCAGTAAAAGTAAAGAACAGAGGTGATTGCAGATGTATATCTCAGTTATTCTTTTCTTGTCGATCATACAAATATTCAATACCCAAAATGAAGAAAGGAAAGGTTTATTTAGGTCACAGTTACTGGAGGTTTCAGTACCCAGATAGCTCCAAGGTATTGTGGAACAGGGCGGAGAGCAACCTTTCATGGCAGTGGCAATGAGCAGAGAGGGCAAAGGGACGAATAACAGCAACAATGGCTCAGAGGGGAAGTCTGCCTCCCTTAAGTTGCATTCGGGCTACACACCATAGGCTGACTATGGTACTCATGCCCATACTCCCAATGCATCATGAGTTAGTCACAAACTCTAGAAGTCCACTCCACAATTGTATGAATCTTTCTTTTTTTTGGGGGGGGGGGGCAACTAGACACAAACCATGACAATACATAATCTCTTCTCCTAATTGTCAATGGTGATTGGTGACTGTCAGAAGTACAAACACAACCAAGTGTTTAAGTGAACTTTATCTGTGGCAAACACAGCTTTTCTGATCTACCGAAAAAGTCACAAGAAGTCTTCTGAAACATAAAATCTGTGATGTGCTTTCTCTTGATTTCCTTTGAAAAAACAGAGTAACACCAGTATTCTTTTCAAATAACTAGAATTTAATGTAGCAAACTAGAATTTAAAATAAGAGTTGATTTTTCTTGGGACTGAGTATCATAAATAGCATAGTGTATTTTCTGACAATATGTAATAACTAAATTTTATTTTCTAAGCACAAGTTTATAGACGAAAAGATGTACACATCAGAAAATTGTTTCCCAAAACTGTAATAGATTTAACTTACTCAACAGGCCTTTCAACTGAAATCCCAAAGAGAAAGATTAAAATGTCCAGTTAAAGAAAAAAAATCTGTTGGAAGTGGATAAAACTGTGAATTAGTCATATATGTGAGGGCAAGAAAAGGGCCGATGCCTAAAGTGGACAAGCTGCCTCAGTCTTCAAAAAAGTAACCTACCTGGGCAATTTCAGGAATTTGTTGCTCATGATACTCAATTTGCAAAGATATAAATAAACAACCCTCTTATTATATTTTTAGTCCTTTGCTAATCAGATGAGTGGACTTCTACCTGAACCCAGCTCGTGTCTCCTTTCTTACTTCTCATTTTGCTACAGTTTTTCAGAAGGGTACACTGAGAGACCAATGAGTCCTCACACAAAGTTTCAAGCTGGGTATAATGACACATGCCTGTAACCTCGGCACTTAGGAGCCAGAGGCAAGAGAATCTCCATGAATTTCAGGCCAACCTCAGTTACATGGTGAGTTCAAGGTCAGGCTAAGCTGAATAGTGAGACCTTGTCTCAAAAACAAAGCAACATCATAAAAAAAAAAAAGACTGAACCACATTCTGTGTAACCAAGGAGATGTGCTATGAAACAGTTGTAGAGCATATTTTTAGTGATCCTTAATACAACTTTCAAGAGTGGAATGCAGTTATGAGAAAGAAGTTTCCAGTACATGTGGGGCTTCTGCAGGGGGATCACCATGAGCTCAAGGCTGGCCCGAGCTACACAACATGGTCATGTCTCAAAATAAATTAATGCTTAAATAAATACATTAGGAGAGAAGAAAAAAGTATATGGAATATAATGAAATACATATGACAGAAGTAATTTGCATATAAAACAGATAACAACACACCTTTAGTGCATGTAACTTTTTTTTTTTTTTTTAGTGCATGTAACTTCTGAAACAATTTTCTATTTTTTTCATAGATGTAAAAGTAATCTTGAATATGTTCACATTTATTAAAGAACTAATCAGGTTCAATTATTCTACCTTGGCCTTCATATTTTCCAAACATTCCAATTTTTTTATCCATTTGAGAACCTTTTCCTAGCTATTTCTGTTCCTGGTAAATTTGTACAATTTCTTCACCTTTTATATATTTACTGAAATATCTTCCTTCAGGTACAATTGTATTTATGGTCAATTTAGATCTTATGTAGCCTAATGTTTTTTGGAAAAGAATGCTTTTTATTTTCTGTACAGCAACTTTCAATTTCTTTCTTCCTTTCTTCCTTCCTTTCTTCCTTCCTTCCTTCCTTTCTTTCTTTCTTTTTCCTTCCTTCCTTCCTTCCTTCCTTCCTTCCTTTCTTTCTTTCTTTCTTTCTTTCTTTCTTTCTTTCTTTCTTCTTTCTTTCTCTCTTTCTCTCTTTCTTCCTTTGTTTTTCTTTGTTTATGTTATGGCCAGTTAAGCCTGCCCTGGTGGTAGTGCTGGCACAGCATGTGGTGTCAGGGATCAAACTGCAGTCCCTACGGTTGTCTAAGCTTGCCTAAGTAGGCACTTTAGACTATTGAGCTATTTCACCAGCCCAAAAATTCTTAATGTAAGTAATTAAATTGGTTGTTAAATATAATTCTTTGAATAAACTCTGAATTCCACTGGTGTGGTGACTATTTCCTTTTTTTAATTATCTAGTACAGGATCTACTGAGTCTCACTACACAGACAACTTGTAGTGATCCTGCTGTTTTCAACCTCCCAAGCACTGGGATTATAAGTGTATGACACCAAGCCCTGTCTCATTCCCAGTTGCAGCACACCAGAGAGGGAGTCCTGGTCCCCGTACCTGCTTAAGCAGGTGTTTTAGTCCACGGAGCTATCTGGCTGGCCCTTTAATTTCATTGTGATGATTACTTCATGTTAATTGTTTATATCTTGGGTCAGCCTGATAGCTCAGTGAACTCAAGCGCCTGCTCAGAGCATAGCAGCTGGAGTTCAATTCCCGGTGGTCCCTGTGAATCCCAATCCCAAGGTGCACTGAGATGGCAATTGAGACTGAGTGTGGTGGCCTGTGCCTGTAATCCCACCATACGGGAGGCTGAAAACAGCAGAAGCACAACGGGTCAGATCTATATAGTAGGACCCTACAGACCCTGTATAGAGCCTACCCTAAATACAGAAAAATAAATTATACCTGTCCTATGGTTTTCATTTTAACTCAATCATATATTTACAGTATTATCTACTGAATGATACCTCAGCTTTCACATTTTTCTTAAATAAAAATTTTATGAGAATACGTGTATTATAATTTGAACTAACTTTGTCACACTGATGCTACTATATTATTTTCTGATTCATTAGTTCTGATTCTCTCTAACTTATTCTATTACCTCATTTCCCAGACTTGGTCATACTAAAATTTAATTGAATATTATTTTTAAAATTGAATTTGTTTTCTCTTTGTTCTCATCTACTTATTTTTTTGTAGTATTGAAAAATATTACCTTTTATAGTAAGTGACCTTACTATTTTGTATTTTCCACTGTTTATTTTCCGTACTTCCACATATAGGTACTTATTACTTATGTGTTGTTCAATATTTTAGAATGATACTTTCACATTTATGTTTGCTGACTCATGTATATATAAGAATGCACCAAAACAACAACAAAAAAGTACCCTTCAAAAAATGTCTCCAGGAATCCATATTTTCGGAATGGACCGTGATACTCACAGTACACTTGCTACAAACATCAAGGGACACTTCTGGCATGGGGTTAGTGCCTCTGTGACCCAGTCACCTCTCCAAGAATGTCCTGGTCCAGTGATGTCAACAGTTAAAATTAAGTGGCATGCATTCACTTTTTGTCTATTTAACTCCAGCGCATTTCACTTTAAGCCATTCTGATGTTCTAATAAGAACAATAACAAGACCATTGTTGTGGGTAACAGGATGTAACTATCCTGCATAGCATCAAGAACCTATTAATTGGGCTGCCCTCATAGCTCATTGGACTAAAACCCTGCCTAGCCAGAGAGCAGTGGCTGGGTTTGCTTGCAGGCATGCTGTGCCAGGCCCACCTGCAGGGTTTGCTGAGAGGGTGATTGAGACTGGGCATGGTGGCGCACACCTGTAATCCCAGTACTTTGGGAGGCTGAAAACAGGAGAATCACCATGAGTCCAATCTACACAGCGAAATCCTGTGGACACAGTCTCCTGTGGACCCTGTCCTAAATTTAGGAAAAAAAAAAAAAGTCTAATAATTCTCTCCCAAATTCTTCAATACTCTGGCTGCTCAAATTCTATTTGGAATTTTATAAAGTCATATGAATTTTAGTTTTTCCTCCCTTCCTCATCTGTGAATAATGATGTTATTTTCATTGAAATTGTCTTTTAAGTTTGTGCTTTGAGGTTATTTTGATACTAATGATTTTGCTTATTCAGGAAAAGGCATGTCTTGCCCTACCTGCAGACCTAATGAGTGTGTATCTCTTGTCTCCTGTTTCTTTCTTAAATTATCTTCTATTTTTTTATATTACCTATTGATTATCATTGATTTTTTGTCAGAGAAAATATAATCTTTTCCTCTCTTTTATTCAGACAAATACAATTACACCATGTGAATTCAAAGTCATGGAAGATAACTAGAGGACTAGAATGTAACTATTTTCAAAGGAGAAGTTTTATCCCTACCATCTGAAGCCACAAGAACCTTAGAAAATAGGAAACCAAGTACAGTCTTTGTGTGATATCTGGGCTACCTGCTAGTACAATGCAGCCTGCACTGCATGGTCTCAGCTCTGAATACATTTTCCTCTGTTCCTACTAATCATCCAAACCTTAGCCCACATATGGTGTGAGTAGTCATAACCCCTACACTTGGTTGGATTTGTTCTCTAATATTTTCCCCTTTAGCCTAAGACTTTCAAAGTTGAACTAAAACATGAAGATACCTATCAGAATTCAGAAGTCTCTGCCAAAGCAAAAGTCCATTTGTGTGTCAGGTTCAAGGTTCCAGATTTCTGCCTTCTCCTGCATTCTGCTCACATAATAACTTTCTGTTTTATGATCTGCTTTTCAAAATTACTGTTTCTTCCATGCTTAAAAATTTCCCACAATGCAACAGTGGTTAATTTGCATCTCCCAATAACTTGGAAAAAATATCTGTCTGATATTAGAGCATAAGTGCTCACACAGGAATGATGTTTGTTAACTTTTTAAAAATGTTTGCCTCTTAGCCGGGCGTAGTGGCACGCGCCTGTAATCCCAGAACTCAGGAGGCTGAGGCAGGAGGATCGGTGCGAGTTCGAGACCAGCCTGGGCCACAAAAGTGAGCTCAAGGCCAGCCTGAACTGCACAGTCGAGACCTTGTCTCAAAAAAAAAAAAAAATATTTGCCGCTATTCCCAAGAATTAGAGGTCTAAAACTGAAATAGTAGAGAAATAATTGGCAGTGTTTTGGAGCCCCAGAAGAAAATAGGTGGAAAATAAAAAGTTAGTGAAGAGAAAAATAAAACTAGATTACAGGAATCAGGAGAGAACTGACAGGAAAAGTGAAAGCTACAGAAACATTGCAGAAATTGATCACAATACAGACAAAAGAATGAGGGGATCTGGAATTTTCCCCTAGATCCCAGAGAAAGGATCCTGTATAGTCAGATATAACCGGACCTCCTGGGAGAAAGAGCAGACCTAGCCAGCAGCACTAACCCCAAGAAAAACCCACTGTCTTTGTAAATTACAATAAACGATGTGGATTTTATATAAAGAGTTTCTTTATATATAGCACTCAAGAGTTGGAGAAAAGAATTTAAGGCAGAGTTTTTCATATTGCCTGACAGTCTTCTATCAGGTCTAGGGTTTGGACTGGGTTGATTCAGGCTGACTTTGTAAAAATTATTTAATCTCAGAGAATCTAGCCAGAGAGATAGCTCAGTAGAATAAGTGCTTGCCTGGCAAGCACAGGGTCCTGAGTTCAATCCCTAGTAACACACACACACACACACACACACACACACACACACACACAGACCATCAAGAAAATCACAGAATCTAGCATTATTGTACATAATGATTGGACGAGAACAGCCATGACAGAAAGAGGCAGAGAGGGTCCAGGCTGACAAAGGACCACTGAGACATTTGAGCTCTGTCCTGGAAAAACAAGGGTTCCATGCTCTGTGGTGAGAAGCCCCATGACTCTCAAAAGTAGCTGGGTCTGAGTGGCTTGGAATTAAGTTTAGCATCCTGTTTACTCCAAAATGAGTTAATTGAACATCAACCTGAATGAGATAATAAGACCCTGTCTCACACAAAAAAGAAAACAAAAAGAGAAAGGAAAGAAAACAAGAACTAGGTAGAGAAATCATAACTTTCTAGATTCATATACTGCAGATCCTAGAAATTAATCATTCATTTAAAAATATAATGAAGAAAAATGGGAATTTTCTTTTTTCTTTTGTCCCCTCTCTGTCCTCCTCATTCATTTTGGGGGTTTCAAGGACATTCTCTTTTTCTATGCTTTTCTTTTTTGATTTTCTTTGTTTAAATTTTTCTGGTTTGCTTTTATTTTTCTTTTCCCACTTTTTTGCTGTTCCTTTCTGCTAACATCTTCTAATGTTATTAATGCCCTATACTCCTGATGAAGATCTTTTATCTCACTTTTCTCTCGTTATATATTTTTTAATTCTTCAAATTTTCCTGATTTCAACTGCCAGTTTCTCAAAGCCCTAATCTTTACCGGTATAACCATTAAGCTTATTAATATTTAACTAATTAACTCAATGTTATCACTATTGAACTAGTTTATATTGCTTGTGGAGTTATAGTTGTTACATAAACAGTGCAGATTTCATGACAATATTTGGTTAATCTTAGCATTTAAACCATAACTTTAGATTTTTTTCTCCATGGTTAAGAGGGTATATTATTATTTTTCATTTTATGTCGATACGCAGTTTGTTTTTATGCTGTCATTATTTCCAATTCGTTTGTTACTGTCAGGATAACGTACTAACAGGTGTTCTCTGTATGAAAACACCTCCATTACTTTTGTCATTAACAATACAAATTCCAGAAAATTTAGTGTGGGGCTAATTATACTAAACTTTCCCTTCCCAAATTAAGAAATGTGGATGGATCTTGGAAGAGACTTAGTCATTCCCAGAGGCATCGCAGAAATGCTGGTGCTAAACTCATCTCCACGCTAGTAACAAAGTGCTTGAAATGTGAGCCCTGCAAATTGTAGCACTGAGCAAAACAGTAAAAAACATAAACTGCAGATATATACACAGACAGGGCAACAAACTGCCTCCCAAAGCAGAAAATACTAGCTTGAGGACAAAGTGCAAGGTAAGACAGACTTCTGTCTGAGATTTCCCAAACCTCCCAAAGCCAACACCTTTGCCATTTACATGGGAGGAAAACAAAAGCCTTACAGCCAAATTATTAAAAAGAATAACAGAGAATTTTTTAAAAGACTGATATGGTTCTCATCCAGCACATAAAATAATTGAACAGATAATGAATTTAGTAAATAAAATAAATAGCGTATTGACAGAACATGCTATTGAAGAGTGAGCACAATTGAACAAAATGATATAAAGTAGGAGTGATCAGTTTAGCAAAGAATTAGAGTCCATAAGAATAGTACCAAGCAGAAAGCCAACAGATAAAATTCTACTGAAACTATGTGATAAAATGCAGAATAGTGTGAAAACAAAGTGTCAGAAATAGAAAGTGAAACTTCTGTTTGAGATCAATTACATTTTTAAAAAAGAGAAGAAACAAAAAGCGTATCTATCTAATGTCTGCAAGTTGAAGGCTAAAAAGACTACTAAAAGAGCCTGTTAATTCAATCAGAAGACATCACATGTAGAATTATAAAACAAAAATCTGTTTTTGAAAACAAAAGAAAAATATCCAACTACAGAGAAAGAATTAAACATATAGATAAGTGAGGCATACAGAACCAAAAATTGCCATGAACAGAAAAGAATTTCTCTACCACACATCATAGTTGTTATTATTGGAGTGTCATAGTTGTTGCTATTAATGCATTTTACAAAAGTCCAACAAAACAACAGAACTTTAAATCTGTTATAAAGAGATGAATCATTTAAGTAGATAAATCCACTTGAATTAGAGTAAACTCTTCAACTGAAATTTCAAAGTACACAAAAATTTGAAGTGAAGGGTTCTAAGCCTCAAAATAAAATAATTTATGACTCAAAAGTGGTATCTTATAAGGATATCTTTAAATAATTGTCTTTAAAATTGATGGATCAGGGCCCGGCGAGATGGCTCGGTGGTCTAAAGAGCCTGCTTGGAAAAGCTTAGGTGGCTGCAGGGACCAGAGTTTGATCCCTGGCACCACATGCTGCACCAGCCCTGCCCTCAGGGCGGGCTGAGCCAGCCATAAAAATGAGTGAATAAACAAACAAAGGTTCTGAAAAAAGCAAAGAAAAAAAAGATGGCTTTCAATTTTGGGGTCTGGGCAGGATGACTCAGTAGTCTAAAGCGCCTGCTTAGGAAAGCTTAGATGGCTGCAGGGACCTGGGGTTCAATCCCAGGCACCACATGCTGCACCAGCCCTGCCCTCAGGGCAGGCTGAGACGGCCATAAAAATAAATAAACAAACAAAAGTTCTGAAAGAAGAAAAAAATAAAATTAAAAAAAAATTCTTTAAATAAAATAATTTAAAAAAAATTGATGGATCAGTAAGATATTTCCAGAATAAAAGGTAATTTAAGAAACACATGACAACAAAGTGGGTATTCCAAAACATTCATCAAGGGTATCCTAGAGAGATATAAGGAAACCAACAACCGTGAAAAGGTCTCATTGAATAAACGGACTTAGTGAGCAGTTTAACAGCAGTCGATAAATTCTAAAAAATGGCAATAATATTATGAAAGAAATCTCTTCAGTAACTTTCTACAATAACTGTCAGTGTGAGTAGTCTTGACTCCTCAAAAGACATGGATTACCAGAATGAATAAAGAAATAAAACCATATGAGAACATGCTGAATCCTGAAATTCACAGACAAAATATTCAAAAGATAGAAAACAATATTCCATGCAACAGAAACCTGAAATAAGGGGGGATAGCTGTCTTATTTTCAGAAAAATTAGATTTCAAGCCAAACTCATCAAAAGGAACAATATCTAACCAAACTACATATCTCTTAAGGAGCAACTCATTGAGACATGATAACAATGATAAAATTATGTGTATTGATGACTGAGAGGGTCTTCCTAAAAAATAAATACTAGTAGACATAAAAGATAACCAGCAACATAATTATAGTAGAGCACCTCAGTACCCCAAGATCATAAATAGACCTATGCCTATGAATAATCACGAAAGAAATATCAGAGATGAACCACATATTAGACATAATTACATACCTACGGAATATTCCAACAAACAACAAAATAAACATTTTTCTCATCAGTACATGGAACTTCCAAACTATAACTCATGTCAGATGATACAGCTAGCATGCATAAAATAATTGATACTGTACTATGCATGTTTTCAGATCACAGGAAAAGAAAACTACAAATCACATGCAAAAGAAAACACAAAAATTATGTAAACTCATAGAAATTAAGAAATACACTCTTGAATAATCAGTGAGTCACAGAAGAAGTCAAGGAAAAAAATTAGACAGTTCACACAGTTGAACAATAGTACTGGTATAACACACTAAACTTATAGTGGTAAATGTCCACATTAGAAAAGAAGAAGCTGAGCAAGCCAAATTAAATAATGTAGTACAGCAAACTATAAATGAGAGAGAGAGAGAGAGAGAGAGAGAGAGAGAGAGAGAGAGAGAAATCAAAGCAAGAAAAAAATAAACTAAGGGCAGAAATTAATGAAATTGAATTTAAGATAACAATATAAAACTGTATTAAAGAGTTGGTTCTTTGAAAGAATAAACAAAATAGAGGAAACTATTAACCTACAAAAAAAAAAGACCTAATTAAATGCAATTAGGGGTGAAAATAACAAAACATTGTGGATACCAAAAAAATTTATATGATTATTAGTAACTATTTCAAAAACCTGTACTATAAAAAATTGCATAATTTAAAAGAAATGAATAGTTTCCTACATACATATTAACTACCAAAACTGAACCAAGAATATATAAATACCAAATAATCTAATAAGAGACACAGAATTGAAGAAATAATAATAATAATAATAATAATAATAATAGTAATAATAGTAGTAGTAATAGTAATGATAATACTATCTATCTGCTAATAAAAGCTCAAGGCCTAATGGCTTCACCACTGAATTCTCCAAAAACTTTAAGGATAACCCAACACAGATGCTCTTTAGCTCTTTAAGAAAAGAAAAAGAAACATTTCCAAACTTATTCCTACAAGTTAGCATTGTCCATTCTGCCAAACCATGAAAAGATCCAACAAAAAGACAGAAGTACAGGATAATGAACTAATACAGGAAGAAAATATTCACAAATTTAGTACAACAAAATCATCAAAAGTTCATATATCGGCCAGGCGTGGTTGCTCACACCTGTAATCCCAGCACTGGAGAGGCTGAAGCAGGCAGATAGGTGCAAGTTCGAGACCAACCTGGGCTACAAAAGTGAGCTCAAGGTCAGCCTGAACTGCGTAATGAGACCTTGTCTCAAAAAGACAAAAAAAAAAAAAAAAAGTTCATATATCTTTACCAAAGAGGATAAATATATATGTCACATTAACAGAAACAAGGACAGGGCTGGGGAGATAGCTCAGTGGAATAAGTGCTTCCCTGGCAAGCTCAAAGGCCTGAGTTCAATCCCTGGTTCTGCAAAAAAAAAAAAAAAAAAAAAAAAAAAAAAAAAAAAAAAAAAAAAAAAAAAAAAAAAAAAAAAAAAAAAAAAAAAAAAAAAAACCAGAAACAAGGACAGAAAGTAGAGGGGCATTTCCATAGATGCCAAGAAAGCTTTTGACAAAATCCAGCACGTATTCATGATTAAACTATGAAGAAAATAGGCACAGAAGGATTAATTTCAATATGGCAAAGCAATATTCAACAAAATATTCAGTGCGGAAAACTGAATGTTTTCCCTCCAAAACGAGAAATAAGATAAGAATATCCACCACCATCACTCCTATTTGATTCAGTTTTCAAAATATTATGCAGAGCAAGCAGACAAAAGAAATAAAGGACTTTATACAGTAAAGAAAGAAGTCAAATTGTCATTATTTGCAGATGGCAGGATATTTTACAAGAAGCTTCCTCCAGAATTTATCAAAGATTCTTACAATTAAAATTAAAAAAACAAATTAATTGCTAAATAGCATGGTACAAAATCAACACACAAAAATCAATATCATTCCTACAAAACAATAATGAATTGACCAAGAAAAAAATTGGGGAAAATGTACCACTCACAATAGCATCAAGAAAAATTAAGCTTAGCAATGAATCTAGCGATAGAAGTGAGAAACTGCTGGAGCAAAACATATGGTACTTTAAAAAGGATATCAAAAACAACATCAGAAGCCGGGCATGGTGGCGCACGCCTGTAATCCCAGCACTTGGGAGGCTGAGGCAAGAGGATCAGCGTGAGTTCGAGGCCAGCCTGGGCTACATAAGTGAGCTCAAGGCTAGCCTGAACTGCATAGCGAGACCCTGTCTCACAAAAAAAAAAAAAAAAAAAATTAGAAAATAGTAAAATATACTCCATTTTTGGGTAGGCAGACCTAATATTGTCAGAGGCTATACTTCCCAAAATGATCTACAGATTTAATATAAGCTTATTAGAAATACCAGTGCACTCTTTATACAACTAGAGAAAATAATCCTAAAATCCACATATAGCCATAGGAGACCCAGAAGAGCAAAAATAATTCTAAGCAACAAGACCAAAGCAAATATGCATCACAGGCCTGGATGTTTAGTTATACTGCAAAGCTACAGAGACAAACAAGTAAACAGGGCATAGTGATGAGATGAAAACAGACACATAGAGTATATACAAACAGCTTTGGTTCCTTTCAGCCATCTGATCTTTGAAAAGGTATCAGAAATCTCCACTTGGATAAGATAGCCTCTTCATTAAATAGTGCTGCAAATAAATAAATAACTAAATAGTGCTGCAAAAAGTGGTTATCCACATTCAGAAGTTTGAACATAGACCCGTGTCTCTGATTGCATTATGAACTAAAGTAGAATTAGATCAAATATCTAAATGTGAATAAATAAATGCTATCAGGGTCCGGCAGGATGGCACAGTGGTCTAAAGCGCCTGCTTAGGAAAGCTTAGGCGGCTGCAGGGACCGCAGTTCAATCCCAGGCACCACATGCTGCGCCAGCCCTGCCTTCAGGGCAGGCTGGGCCGGCCATAAAAATAAATAAATATATAAACAAAAGTTCTGAAACAAGAAAAAAAAATGAAATAAATAAACGCTATTTTCTCAAAGGTAAAATTTTTGATGACAAGAACTTTCTGACTAGAATGCATGAGGAACATTAAAAATCACAAAGTACAGCCATATCAAATTATAAACTTCTGCAGAGCAAAGGCAACAACCGATTGCAAAGATAACCTACAGAAGGAGTAAAATGGTACCACAGAGATGAATATCTATAATCGTCTTAGTTTCTTTTTTCTCATTGCTAAGGCAAAATAACTGGCACTGAAAGGTAAAGAGGGTTAGGTTTATTTACCTAATGTTTGGGGATGTTTCTGTAGTCAGCTAGATCCAAGGACAGGTGGCATGACTGAGGGGCAGCCGTTCTAGGTGGCAGAGGACAACAAAAGCAACGAAAGTGAGAAGGGCTGTGCAGCCCTCTTTTACCCCTTCACATTGTTACCGCACCCTAAGATGGGCTTGTCACTCACACCAGCTCTTTGCCCTCCTCTTACACAGGATGAGTACGTTTACAAAGTGAGAGACACGGCCCCCTGAAGAGTCCCTTAGTTAAGTTTCCAAACTTTTCAAATTGATACAGTATCTCAACTGTTACCATCCTCCCTTTGTCACCTTGGCACCCAGACACATTTCTTTAAACTGGTTTCCAGATTCAGACTCATGCTTATTCTTATCGTTTCACAATTTCAACATTATATAAACATGTTCAAAAACCCTAAAGAATTTGAAATTCAGTCTATCAATGTTATATTACATTAAAACCATAACATGTTGCCCTGGAACCCCAAGGGCTCACGCACATCTCCTTATGCAAAAGGTACTTAGTCTATCTTTAGGAGTTTGTGAAGCTCTACTGGTTTCAGCATTGCTGAAAAGCCCAAGTGCCAAGTCTCCTCTGGGTTGGAAGGCAAATGCTTAGGTGCAAGCTCTTGTAAAAATAAAAAATAAAGCTTAACACTCCCAAAATTCAATGACATAGGAGAAACATTTTCATTTTAAAAGTTACAAAGAGGGAAATACAAAGCAATAGGATCAAAGCAAGTCCATAAAATGGCAAGCGTCTATGTTCTCTAGTTCCATATTTAACACCCAAAACAATCTGAGATAAGTTGTGAGCTAAAAAGGACTTGAGTGGCTCCACCCTATGGCACTTGCAGTGGTAGTAGTTCCCATGGTTTCTCTCCTGGACCTGCTTTGCTCCCTCCTTTCAGATTTCATCAGATGAGCCTTCTTCCTTGATTCTGCAAACTCCTGATGTCTCCACTGCATCCTTGGCTTTATAGTCAGCGACACACTTGACCTCGCAGGCCTCCTAAAATATGAGTGGAAGGCTTTCTTCCTCCACACTGTTTCATTTTGCATACACCTTCACATGGACAATGTCCCATTCTTCTGCCAGAAAAACATTATCCAGGTCTCTCTCTCTCTCCCTCTGTCTCTCTCTGTCTCTCTCCCTCTGTCTCTCTCTGTGTCTGTCTCTGTTTCTCAGCAGTACAGGTTGAGTGCTTCAATTACTCTGATACCAAGAAACAAATTCTCTGAGCCTCTGCCATTCTGCAACGTGACGTTCTGGGGGCTTCCTTGTCAAAAGAGTGTCTTTCACTTTTGCAATTGAGGGCTGCAAAAGATAAAGCCCTGCTACTTTTTGGTGCCTTCAGACCATTTTTGTCTATTCTCCTGTTTCATCTCAGTAATTCAGAACTTTCCAGATCTATCTTTGAAGTCTACAACTTACTGCAACTTTCTTTCTAGCCCAACTTATAACATTTTAAATCAACCTTTTGGACTCTCTGCTCTTGACTGTCAACATAAATCAGGTTAAAAGCACTCAACCTTAGCCATACCCAAATCTCAAAGGTAGACTGCCTTGAAACTCCTTCTGCCACAGTAGTCTGCCACCTTAGTCTATGCAAACATTAGCCTTCTGGCCATGAACAAAATACAGGCTTTCTACAAAGCTAAAACACCTACCATTTGAAGTCTAGAAGCTATTGTAGACCTCCTTCCCTGCAGAAATCCCCCTAGGCTGGTGGATACTAGTGAGATTTCTACCAGCCTCTGGTCTTCTGAGTTCAAATGAGACTCTTCCGTGTAGAAGCCTGGGGTACCACTCTTTGAAGTGACATCTCTGAGCCTTTCCAAAGTCTTCCCATGAACCAGTCCCAATGGTTCTTTAATCACATGGTCAGGTATAGTTATAGCAAGGGTACCATTTCTCTGGTGAGAAATATCTTCTTAGTTACATTTGTCTCATTAATGGGTCAAAGTGCTCAGTACTCAGACCTAAAGAGGGAAAGGTTTACTTAGCTCACAGTTTGTGGCCGTTTCAGTTTCTAATCAACTGGATCCACAGCAGGGAAGCACAGTGAGGAGCAACAGTTCAAGGAGGACAAAAGAGCCAAAAGAGTAAGAGTGAAAAAGAGGTGCCTACACACTGTACTCTGTAGAATGACTATGAGGACAATATGCAATATGTCAACTTTCAAAGAAAAGAAAGGGGAAAAGAAAAAAAAAGTAATGTGGATTTAGAAAGGTTAATGTTAAATTGTTTGATCCATCTTATATACCTATATGTATTAATCTAAACTGATCTGATGATGAAAATATGTAATATAACCATTGTTAAATTTAAACAATAAAAAAAAAGAAACAAAAAAAAAGGAAGTGTGTAAGCCTTTTACTTCCTTACATTTTGTGCAGGCCATCCTATCGGGAGGGGATGTAGCATTAGCCTCCATGCGCCTTCCTCTTGCAGAGGACGAGGCTGTTTACAAAGCGAGGGCCCTGAACTCCTGTTGAATTCCTTAAATTTGGAAACTTTTCAAGTTGACACCATGTGTCAACCATTATATCAATATGTAAACTCAAAATAAATACTCTCCCAAGTAAAAGATGCAATCACACATGGACAGGCGAAATGAATATATAGTTCACAGAAGAAGACAGGCAAATGACTCATAAGTGCAGAAAGAAAAATCATATCTATGGACAATAAGGAATTTAAATTCAACCATAGGAGACTGTATTTTAATCCAGAAGAATGGCTACCATCAATAAGTCAAATAATATAAATACTGGTAAGGCTGTGGGGCAAAAAGAGCACTTCTAAATTCTGTTGGTAAAAATGTAAACTAGTGTTCCCATTGTGGAAAATATTATAGAGATTCCTCAAAACACTAAAAGTAAAATTTCCATTTGAGTCTACCTCTGATCAACTTAAGTAATTCTTACTAATGAAAGTGTACCATTTATTATTCTCAAATGCCTATCACGTTTGGACAGAGGATTTATGCAATTCATCATGACATATTTTTCTTTTTAAATTATTCCAGTTTTCTCCAATTACATCATGTCTATGTTATAAAATGATATATATTAAAAATAGCTAAGATTTCTTTATCATTAAATATACATATATATTATCCTAACTGTTACTATAGAATCATACATAGTGTAGAAATTATTTATACAAATATAATTTATATAATATAAAATATATAATATATAATTTATATTATATAATCTGTAATTACTTTTTCCATATATATTATGTTATATACTGTATAAGATATCATACAGAGATAAGTATAATGCATAAAGTTTGTAGTTAATGTACAGTAATTTATACAAAAATAATTCCTGCATTTATTTATTTTATGTTTTTTATTTTATGGTTTTTCAGATTAAACACTAAGAGAGGAGCATTAATATTATGAGTGATTATGGATTATTCCCTTTAGATGAAATTTACAGGCTCAAACTTTTACTAGGGGATTCAAAAGCTTTATAGAGTACCTAAATTAAATTTACAAAAGCCAAGCAACTTTCAAATTGGAGATCATTCTATAAATATCTATCACAAAATTCCTCTCAATCATCACTTAACAGTAAAATACATAAGGAGGTATTTCATAATATGTGAAATAAGAAAAATAAGAATATAATATATTCTTCTAAAAATGTCATGATATAAAAATCCAGTGATATAAATAAAATACTGCAATTCTAAAACATGAGTCACAACTTGAAATCAGTTCCTGTGTTGACTATCATCCAAATTATATAGTCATCTACATTTTAAAGTGTTTAATTATATAACCAAATGAATTAACATAAAGAATACATTTTGGGTGTGGGAATGATATAAAAACCATCTTGCTCTCTGCACAGAAATTGTGATAGACTAAATACTGTGCTTCACTGATATCCATAATTTTGGAATCTCGAAAGCAAAAAATAGAGAAATGACAAATATTTCTGATTTTAATTACAACATTTGAAATAAAAGATGGGTATTAATGAGGAACTCCTGTAATGGCATACTGGATTTCTCTAGATTTTAAAATAACCCTGTTCAGTCACATTTTTTTCTTTTCTTTTATCTTTTTCTATGTATTAGGTATAAGGTCTCACTATGCAGCTCAGACTCGTAGTGATCTTCCTATTTTCAGCCTCCCCAGTGCTGGGATTACAGGCTACAGGCCCCACCACCATGCCTGATCTCAGTGGCCATCTCAGTGTGCCCAATGGTGGGGCTGGCACAGCATGTGTTGCCAGGGATCG
>PVJA010002939.1:0-40000 GCA_004027025.1 Myocastor coypus | reverse complement strand
TTGTTAAAACTTTCATATCAAAACTGACTGTTTCACCTTGCTCAATGGAGCTCCTTTCTATTTCTTTATAGATAGAATACTGTGCTATTCATGAATTTCTCATGAAGGATGATTAGAGCTTTAAAGTTAATTTGTTCAAATAGCTTTAAAAAAGAGGTAGCTGTATGCAGCATCAGCCATAATATTTAAAAAAAAAAAAACAAAAAAAACCAAGTGAGCTTTCAGAGATAACATACCCAACACTTCAAGAGTCCTTGGACTGAGCCTCAATTATCCATGATTTCATGTAGAGAAAAGCAAAATCACAATAATATAGGAAAGATATATAACCACCAAATAATCCAAATTATAAGAGGGAAATAAGTTCATAGTGTCTAAAATTGAATAATGAATTCTAGGAATAACAGAAGTAAATAACAGGAAATATTTATGAGGGGGGAAGCTTCTGCCTGAGATATGAAGGTATTCCAAGTGTATTGCCAAAGATCCCAATTCTCAAGAGAGTTTTTGTAAAGCACAATCATGAGCTCAGGTAAGTTTAAGATGGGAAAAAACTATAATCAACTAATAAGGATACAACTATTATCGTGCAGGCAACATTAAAGCAATAGTAAATCACCAGGGTGACAAAACTGTACTCAACTAATAAGATTATAAATATAGGCATTTAAGTAACACTGACCTAATTGGAAAACACAGGGTGAGTTTGAGGTAGGAAAAATTATGGTAAACCAATAAGCTCCTAAGTATAAGTACTCAGATGATATTAATTATTATTATTATTGCTTAGGAAATTATTACCTGAAAGGGATCAAATGGGGAAGCAAGACACATAGAAATTGCACATGGAATGAATAGAAACTTTTCCTAAAAAGGAGGTTTGATCCCCTGGCCAAGGGGGTTGATATCTACTTAGAATATAAATCACTATTATTCATCCTTAGTCAAGTACGCAGATTTTGCCTTTTTGTTTGTTCTTTTAAGTCTGGCCTTCAATGAATATACCTCTACCCATAGCTGGAAGATATCTTCTGCATTGATTCCTTTCCAGAGCCTAGTATTGTCTAGGGACTTTCTATGATATTTTTTTAACTAACTCAGCTTCTTACAAGAACAACACACTGATAAATATAAAATATACTTCTGTTATAGGAAATTTTAGTAATAGATTGTCCACAGAAATTGAAGAACAGGTTCCAAAAGCAATAAATATAGAGGTAATATCCATCCACACTGTCCATACTTTCCAGAGGAGCTTGAGCTGTCATCAAGCAGATGGTACACACCTGGTCCCACTGTAGGAGAACTGCTTTCTGTAATGAACATTTCCAGGACTTCCAAATATTATGGTTGCCTCCTGTCAAAGTCCTTTTAAAATAAAAAGTTTATGCAGTGCAGTCTTGGACTAGGGATATTAACACAGGACTAACTTGGGCAATTTAGTAAGCCCACAGTTGAAAATCTCAGTCTCATACTGGAAAGGGGGTGGTGATAGAACTCAGTGGCAAATCACTTATCTAACAAGGTCCTGGCCCTGGATTCAATTGCCAGTACTAGAAAGCAAAAAGCTAACATTTCATGTAAACAAAATACCACAGGAGTCTAGACATACAAAGCAGACTGTAACATAAGTTGAAAATCTACATGGATTTAGAACCTGGCTCTAGAATTCCATTGTCCAAGTCAGTCTATTTATTTTAGCAGACTATATCTGATAGTTTCTGGCCCTAGTATGAATTGCTAAATTATTATGGTGGCCATCTAACAGAGCTGAAGCCCTTAAAACAACAGCTGAAAGTCCTGATGACCACTTCCTCCTTCTCCCTGCAACCCACTCTTGGGTACAATTTCCTCTCACCTTTCCCACACATGCAGGAGTGATCCCAGTCAGCTCTTCGAACATAGCTGAACCTGCCCCTCAAACTCTAACTGTAGCAAAAGTAGAAAAAAGCCTCAGCCTTCTTTTCTCAGGTCAGAGGACCCTCTGCATCTTCCCTTGTTCTCTCTGTGTCTCCAGAGATAACAAAGGCTTTTGTTAATCTCTCATATCTCTGCACTGTGCTGTGCAAAACCTAAAAATATTACTGGTCTTAAACCAGAAAAAAGACCTCAGTTAAAGAATCTCTACGTAAGTACTCAAAATTAGCATTGTAAAGGAATTTAAGACAAAGTTTCCTAATTATATTTTTTAAATTTTTAATGTATTTTTGAAGAGCAGAATATATTAGGGGATTGCCCCTTTTTATGCATTTGGTACAAGGTCTTAGTATGCAGCTTGGACTCATAGTGATCTGCCTGTTTTCAGCCTCCCTAGCACTGGGAGTACAGGTGTGAACCACCTGCCCAGTTCCAGTGGACAGCTGCATAGGCCCAGCAGTAGGGCAGGCTCAGCATGTGGTGCTAATAGGACAAAGTTTAGCACGTGACTTTTATTACTTTCAAGCATTTGACACAATACTTAAAGAATATGACCAATTTTGCAAATAAGGACCTGAATACTTTCTGAGTCTAGTTTGTGTCAATAAAGCCATCTATGTAGAAAATTACCACTTCTTAATGGCATAGGGAAAATTATTCAATTCACTCAATTGAAGAAGACTGTGAATCACCAAGACAAAAATCTGGGAGGGAATAAAGTCAAACTACCATTTCCACGGTGGCAATGTTCACAGTTGTCTGATCTCTCAGGTAAGTCTCTGTACTTGAATGGGTTTACACCCATTTTCTGGAGGACTCAGGGGGGCACATGTCTCCTGATGAGCTCTCTCATTTGAGTTCATCTTTGGTGTCTGTCAACAGATACAAAGTCAATAAAAGCTACAAGAACCTTCTGCTATTTCCTTATAGTTTTATATAAGATACTGAGCAAAATAATTGGATGTGTATCCATCAAAATTACAGATGACTACTACTGCTTACATTTTTAGAGTGAGAAATCCATGACTGCATTGTAACCAGGAGGAAATTGGCAAGGTCTTTAATAAGTATGCAAAGTATGCTAGTAGAAATACATTAGGAAGAAAGGAGATGCAAGGTTACTCATGAAAAAAAGCATTTATTAAAGTCTAGATATAGTTTTAAAACCACTTAAGCAATTATCAAAATTAAAGTAGCAAAATTTGCAATACGTATTTAAAGGGGATACATATTAAATAAGAAGAGTAAATATTGTGGTCAGTGGTACATGGCAGGAACTAAAATATTAATAAGAATAAAACACTTTATTCTTATTAATATACCTTATATCTTATTAATACATCTGTATTTTTGATCATCAAAATAGAAGATGTAAGCATAGCAGCAACATATTAATAATAATATCCTCAAACTATATAATGCAGTGACAACCATTAGAAATCTTTTTTTGGAAGGGAATTTTACACACATCTATTTATATTGTGAAGGTGATGAGGAGAAAGAATACAATTAAGATAAATGGAAATAATACTTCCATACTCGTCTGTAAGAAAATAACCACTGATACAGCAGATTTTCCTAACTTATCTTCCTCCTTGATTTACACTTGAATTCACAAGAAGCTCTATAAATTTTTTTGTAGGCTTGTTGGGTCACTGTGTTGATGTCTCAGTAACCTGGGATTCCTTGTTTCTTTATCTGAGTCAGACATCCACTACCTGCTGGGCTCCTAGTAGTATCAGGTCCAGCTCAGGATCCAGTGGAAACTCACATGCCACTTCAGCCATGTCCCTGACAATGCAACTTTTTCTTTCCTTGTTCTTGACCCACTGGATTTAGTATCACGGTTCTGAAGTGAAGTCTCTCCCTAGTCCCTTTAGACTGTGCTCTGCAAGTTGTTCTCTTCTGACCATTTCCTGAAAAGTGAAACAGGCAGAATTGCTGCAGTTCCTAAGTCTACGGGTCTGGGAAATGCTTCTACCTTACTTCTTGTGTCTTAGACTTCTACACTGTCTGGCATATAATACATATAAACATATGCTTCCTATATCTTGTCATTGCTACAGTTTTAATCATGGAGGTATAATTCAGATACAGTTCCCTGCTGAACAACTTCCATTTGTTAATGTATCATAGCTGGAATTTAACACTATACATGAATATGTATCAATCATTGCACTGGCATTATTAATTTAATGGACCTTCATGATTTTAATATTTAAAGAAGTATATTAAAGTATTAAATATTTTTAAATATATATATATATATATATATATATATATATATATATATATATATAATTTTTAAAGAAATCTTATCACAAATAAAAATTTCAGGAAAATTTTATAATAAAGCAACTTCAATAAAATAAGATGAAATAAGGCAAGATATTCTGAATAACCAAAGACATGTTACTTAGTAGAGATACAAAAATTTCAAAGATAGGGCTGGCTAGATCGCTGAATGGACTAAAGCACCTGCTTACAGCACACCAGCCAGGGTTTGTTCTCCATTGTGCAGTGCTGGCTGTGTTCCCAGGATGCACTGAGATTGAGAGTGAGATTGAGCATGGTGGCGTAAGCCTGCAATCCCAGTGCTTGGGAGGCTGAAAATGAGAGAAACATTATGAGTCTTATCTATGTAGTGAGACCCTATAAACCCTGTAGACCCTGTCCTAAATACACTTAAAAAATCAAAAATATATCTAACATATTTTATGTGTTCAACTAATGTTAGTAATGTCATTTATTTTTTAAAAAAAAATAGAAAAGGAACACTACAGTTGATATAGTTTTTTATATTGCCATTCATAATTATTATATATATTTTTCCTCAGACTGACTACAATTTTTGGTACTAATATTAATGAAGAACAGAGTCTAAAATTGAATCACATTCAATTTCTTAATAGTAATGTATCCAATCCTTAATGATTTATGGACTAATAAAATATATTTAAGTCTCTAGCACAGCAAGACTTGGAATAAGTAAATAGAATGTTTATTGGAGGTCAGTTGAATTTCTTTATTAGTAATCTTAAAAACTGTCATGGTGAAGTCTAAATTTAAATTCACTCTCATTTCTCTTTAAATTGTGTTCTTTTTATTAAAGGAGAATTAGATTATTTTATTAGACTTAAAAATGATTTTAATTGGTGATTTTTTTGTTCACAAAAAACATGAGTAAACTTCCTGTTTGCCTTCTTGATCTCATTAATTGCATTTCAGTCAGTATGGAGAAGTATTAGGGTAAAAGATATAAATAACTCTAATAGAATATATTTTGAGCTAAGCTCAGGAACTGGTAGGAAATCATCTTATTAGACATTTTACCTATTGGATCGCCCTATAGTTACAAATGACTGAACATGTTGCTTAATTTTATTTTGTTTGTAAAACTCTAGCTAAAATAGAAAAATTGTAAACCTTCTCATTTACCAGGAATTATAGATATGTTTGTCTCTGTTCAGACAGACATAGCCAATCACTACCCTGGGTACCCTGGGAATAAAATACATAAGAAACACATTGACTGAAGATAACATTTGGAGATTTTCAAGCATTTGTAAACCCAAAGTGAGAATTTCAGTTGGATGGCACATTTTTTTTTTCAATAAAAGGGATCAAACCCAGGACCTTGTACCTGCCAGGCAGGTGTTTCTGCTGCTAAGCTAAGTTCCTGGCTAGATACTGCGTTCCTTGTGGACCATGAAGTCAACTGACAGTGGCTCAGTTTGGAGGAGCAAACTCATCACTTCAGATCAACCTATTAAAAACTTATCTCAAATTTCACCTGTACTCTGAAATCAGAATCTGCAGCTGGAAGTCAAAACAGCGGGTGAAAGAATAATAGGACTCATCTTACCTAGTACAATAATTTTCAACAAAGCATGTTTAGTCCGAATTGAATTATCACTATATAATTTTGTAAAGCTCATATTCCATGGAATAGACTAATTATGTTCCTCAAAAAAATACATAGAGACCTTAGCCTTCTCTGTGATCATATTTGGAGAAAAAAATTAAGATGTGATGAATTTTCCCTCCCCAAGAGTACTCACCAGTAGCTCTTTTTGCTCTAATCCGAACCTGTGATAACTTATTTGTCAGTTACAGTTCTAACATTACCCCACCAGAAGGCTAGGAAATATCTCACTTTTATTATACTAAGTCTTCAGCTTGTAAACATTTGGGTTGTAACCTTTCATATACATGAGCGAGCCTTGCATTATGAATGTTTGTAGATGTAAACACAACTTAGGAGTTGCTCACGTGTCTGCCAGACAATGTCATGATTGTGCTGCTGTGTGCTTAGGACACAATGTGATAGTGTGCAGTGGTGCAAGATGAATCAGAACCGAGGAGCTCTGCAAGCAAGAGGGAAAGCCCTGGTGGTACAGAAGGGCTGTTAGGGAATGCAAAGGAATAACCACAATAGCAAAAGTGGAAACAGAGTAGTAATTAAAACATGAACTCTGTTCCTGACAAATACTTGATTAAATGCTATGTGAAATTATCATTCCAGTTCTTATTACTGAGGGAAGGAAATTACAAAGAAAGAAAAAAATTAAGAGAAGAAGAAAAAGAAAGAAAGAAGAGGCAGAAGAAGAACAACAACAACATGAAGAAAAACAAGAGCAAGAACAAGAAGAGGAAGGAAAGGAAGGAAAGAGGAAGGAAGGAGGAGAGAGAAAGGAAGACAGAAAGAAAGAAAGAAAGAAAGAAAGAAAGAAGAAGGAAAGAAAGAAAGAAAGAAAGAAAGAAAGAAAGAAAAGAAGGAGGAAGAGAGGGAGGGAGGAAAGGACAGAGGGAGAGAGGAAATAAGGAAAAAAGTAAAGAAGTAGAGACATAAAATAGAGATGAATGGAAAAAAAGATTACCGGGTTTCACTGACCACTCAAGAATTCTCTGCCTTTGTAGCGATTTTTTACTTCTTTATTGATTTACTGCTGTGAACTACAGATTCTGTTACGATTGTTGCAAAAGCACATTATTCTCTTGAATAATGCATTCTTAGCTATTTTTTAAAGGACCTTTCCAGCTCCCCTGAGTACCAGTCCCTTTTATTACATGATTTTTTTGGTTAGAAAGTCAAATTTATTTCCAGTGTGATTCCTTCTTCCCTGGAAACATCCAATATTCTGAGACCTATCATGTCATACCAGAAAAGAGACAGTGCTTTACCTATTGAGACAACACTAGATTTTTTAGACATTATAAATTTCATAGAAGTAGATATTATAAATGATAACTAGGAACTGGCATACAAGGAATCATAAAAATATAGTGAATGTATGCATTGGCCTTATTCCTCTCATGATAGTCTCCCTTGCTTTGATGTTTTTGTTGTTAATTTGAGGCAGAAACTTGCTGTGTAACTCAGAGTGGTCGTACACTCACTGTGTAGCTTAGGATGGCCTCAAACTCTCAGCGATTCTCCTGCCTCAGCTTCCCAACAGCTGGGATTATAGGCACGGAATTTCATTCCTGTCTCTTCTCCCACCTCTTGCTTTGATTACAGTAACTGCATCATAGTTCTCACTTTCTGAAGCAGTTCATGTGTTTAAGATGAATGAGAAAGTCCATCTATGCAGAACTTTGCCTCTATTGCACGGAGAAGCAGTCTCATGGAAACATTAGCATATATGATCACCCACTTTACTCACAAGATCTAGCCTTCTGTGACCTCTGGCTCTTCCCCAGAGTCAAACTGATCATGAAAGACAAACATGTGAGTTGATCAGGAAACCAAGAAAATGTATGCAGTGCAACTAAAGATAGTCAAACAAGATTATTTTCAGAACTGCTTCAGAAAGTAAAATCAATGATAGAATATGTGTTTAACTGAGGGAGCTTTTCATGAGGGTCAGTTTCATTTACTTAAATACTTCTTGAGAGAGATATGTAAGTCATTTGCTTACATACTATTTCAAAAACATGAAAACACAGAATTCAATAACCTGGTAGAGATAATTTTGGCTAAGTTGGATGATCAGGTACTAGTTGTGACATTTAACTAGTATTAAATTTGAGCACCCATAAAATAAACACTACTAGCAAATTTTTATGGGTTTTCAAAATTCTCTTTGTTATGCTTGTTTAAATCTCTTGCCGTAATTTTTTGGTTAAAACAAGGTTTAGATTTGTCATCTCTCTCTCTCTCTCTCTCTCTATATATATATATATATATAGTGAAAAAGAAACATCAATGAGCAACTTGTTTATTAAACTATTGTGTCCTCTGAAGCCATATTGTGTGCTTACACTGGCAGTGTACACATTAAAATTGAAATCATTTTAAAATTTTATTTAGAATTGATCACTTTCCTCTGTAGCCCATAATCTTGATCAGCAAATTGAATTTGTCCCATGATCTTTCCCTTTCCACAAAAATAAATAGTGACATATTATGTAGGGAAAAGAAAGTTTTGATCTAGGCTTAAAACAGAACCACAGTGACCAAATGGAAATTTATTGCCTTTTTCTTTTGTCTTCAAAACTCTTAATGCTTATGAGAAGCTTAAAACTAGAAAGCCTTTAAAGTACGATTTGCATGGCATATAGACATCGCCACTGAGATCATAAATTTCCTCACCCTTGAAACATAAGACTGGGAATGTCATGCTTAAAAATAAAAGAGTTTTCAATATTGCAATGTATTTTTGAGGTAAGACACACAATTCCTTTGTTGAGAATGCTGTATCTACTTTCTGGAGATATTTCTGGTATTGTAAATATTATTGAGTTTGAGAAAGTGACCAACAAAAGCAAGATAACAGATAATCTGACTTATAAAGCCATATTTTACTCTTCCTGGAAAAATTAGGTTGAAATTGAATATTATCTTGCATTAATTTGGATAAATTATCCTGCTAAAACAAGGCATGGTAAATTGTATTATTAATCTGTTTTTATCCCAAGGATCTACATTATATAGATCGCACAGCTTGGCATAGCAAAATACTACCAATTTAATGGCTTAAATGACAGAATGTTATTTGTTAACATTTCTGAAAGTTTGTAATCCCAACATGAAGGGGCTGGCATATTTGTTTATTTATCAGTATGCATCTTGAGAATAATAGATAGCTTCCTTTTCACCCTGTCCTTATATATCCAAACCTATTAAATGTTTGACCTTGTAATATTGTCACATGGGGGATAAAGGCTTCAATCTATGTACTTTTGGAAGACAAACATATTCACTCACTGGCAGTGTTATTGATCAAACTATTATGGCGTAGAGGTCACTCAATGCACACTGAGAGAGGGGATTAGATAATATAATAATACAACTAATAAAACTATTCAACCACATGATAAGAGTTTATCTTTGAGGTCAGGCTGGATAAGGATTAACATGAAAGTCTGTGAAACAATACCATTTGCAACAACAGAACTAAACTGGTAATACTAAAACCTGAGATTGGCTTTATCTGTTTAACTTAAGGAGTGGTATCAAGAAATTCCTGCTCAAGCAAAGCAGAAATAAATGCGCTTTTGCTATTTTGGTTCTATAACCATTGAAACGTTTGTAGATCTAGGCGGTTGAATCATCCCGAAATACAAGTTTCTTTTTGCTAAAACAATCCTTTCAGCTGCCCTTACGTTTACAGCTTCTTCTTTTGTCCTCCAATCTTAAATTCTTTTCTTTCGCACACTGCCCAAAACTAACAAGTTCTCCACTTTAATACATGCACCTTAACTTCTTGGCCTACACAGCAGAGCTTGGAAAAATGTTTTCCGAACACTGACTTTTATCTTTGAAAGTGCTGTGTTCTATTCTAGTAGAAAATCTAATGAAGTGAATCTTACTTTAAAAGAAAATTTCCCTGAAGAGAGAATTCAGTGGTTTTTAGCGGGGACATTTGGCTATGTCTGAAACACTTTTGGTGGCCAAAACCAGGAGAATATTTAATTATCATTTAGAACATAGGGGCCACAGACATTGCTAGGGATTCTAAACATCACCGAGGTTTCCTAATTCCACAAAACTAAAACTTACCTGACTCAAAATGTCAATAGTGCTCAGTGCAAAATCATCTGACTTATGTTATTACTGTGAAGATTCAATGAAGCCATTATTTAATGCCTTTAGTATAGTTACTGACAAATACCCCAATAAAGATAATTATTAGCATATTCTTATGCTTATTAAAGCTGTGTATTCAATGACATTTATTAAAATCTATTTCAGTTTAGTAGCAAAGCACTATGTGTGTGTGTGTGTGTGTGTGTGTGTGTGCGCGCGCATGCGCTTGTGTGTGTGTATTCTGATTTTTCACTAATAGAATGTTTTATAATGGAAAGATTTTTAAACTATAATTTTCATAATTCGAATATGGCAAACTCTTTCTGTGTGAAATTGCTTAATTTCATATGGGAAACATCGAACTTCCAAAATCTTTCTCTACTCTAAGATGATAAGGTAAGAAGATCACAAGTTCAAATCCATACTAGGCAAATCATTGACCTAGCAAGACCCTGTTTAGAAATTTAAAAAAATGAAAACTAAAAATTCCATAAGTAGCTCAATGCGAAGTCCCTATGTTCAGTTCCCAGTATGACAACTCCTCCCACACACATATACATGTGCACTTAATACAATGATACTTCCTTTCATTAATCTGGTTCATGATTCTGGTCATAAACCAAGTTGTTTTTAATCCAAATAAAATTTTCCCATAAAGCTCAATGTTGGTATGGTTTAATCAGTTCTAAATCATATGTACCTTTAACTATGGAAATATAAAATAGTATTTTACATTATAGTATAAAGGAAGAGGACATTAGCCTCACTTGAAGTGACCTCTAGTGTGGAGGTCAAGAAGATAAGTGGGAAAGAAGAAATTGTTTGGATGGAGGGGCCCCTTCCATGACACTGGGGAGATTTCTTTCAGGGATTTGCACCATTCATTGTCTCCATTTCAGGTAAAATTTTAATGAAAAATTAGTCTAATGGCCCTTTTCTTCCTACACTGCCTAATCCTCTGGAGCTGAGATACAAAATTATTCATCAGATTCAACACTATGCACATTACAATTAAGCTGGGGTGGTGCATTTGAAAGAAATCCTGGAACCCATTCCATTTTTTTTTCCCATTCCATTTTTAAAAAGGAATTTATTTTGTTTTGTTTTTGTGTCAGGGATTAAACTCAGGACCTTGCACTTGCCAGGCAGGCGCATAAGTCACTGAGCTATGTACCTGGGCCCCTGTATAACGGAATATATATATATATATATATATATATATATATATATATATATATTCACACTATACAGATTAGACTCATAGAGATCCTCCTATTTTCAGCCTCCCAAGTGCTGGGATTACAGCAAGTGCTAAAAAGCCAGTTCTCAGTCACTGTCTCAGTGCACTATGGGGTGGGGGTGCCATGGCACTCTGGGGATAGAATATAATGGATTTTTAACGTCATCTTGAACTTCCCCCCGTCTTCCTCTTCTTCAGGGGAATGCTCCCCAACTAAGGTTCTCTGCTGCTCGTTTCCTTTACCCATACACAATAGTGATCCTGTTTCATATTCAGTAGTAATTTGGCCTGAATTATACTCAATGACAATTAATTAGGCTTTCTTTTTGGATTATGATTTTCAAAGGACCCCCAGATGGGAATATCATTGAGCATAAGGAAGGATGTGAGAGGTGACGTTGTAAAATCAGTGCAGGAAGAAAATACTGATTTTGATACATTTGAATTCTGTGTGTTCTGGGTTTCTCATTTACATGACACCAAATAGGCCAGTAAAAATGTCTCCTGCCCTAACATTTTAATGTTAATCATCCTGGCGAATAGATTAATCACCTTCTATTTTCCCAACATCAACATGGAAGAAACTAGTCATCAACCTTTAATATTTAACCTGGATTACTTTAATTACTATAAGTGTTTTGAAAACTTTTAGTAGCATAATTACTTGTGGATTCCCAGGGCCATGGAATATATTTATTGCAGTTTAGTTTGAGTCAGATCCAATTATTTACTAGAAGCTCCTTACTGTATAAGATTAGCATGAATATACTAATTTATGCCCATTCAAAGTCAGTCTATGTTCAAAAGTAATTTCAGAAAAGTAGGTGGGAAGAGTTCTACCTGCATCAGGCTTACTGAATTGTATCAGCAGCTACAGATCAAAGAACTCTCTTTAACATTCTAATAGCATAGAGCAACATGCTACAAAAGACTGGATTTTCAGTCACATCAAAAACCTAGAATGATAATACTGGCCATAATGTCATCTTCAGTATGGATTGGACAATGTGTTTCATTATTAATAGCTTTCTTGCACTACACTCTCAAAGAAAATATGTAAAGAGAAAATCCTTGCAGGGTAAAACCTAACCTGAGCAACTACTCACCCTCTAATTCTACACCCAGCTGCAAAATGAAGATTAAAAATAGCAAACTTTGATCAGAACGCTTGTAAGTCATCAGAACGATAAATATTACTTCCAAAGGAGACTACAAGGACATGTGAAGGATGAAAACGTCAGTAGTTAACAATAGAGAGAAAATACTTTATGGAATGAGCTACAAAAGTTAAACTACATAAACTATCAATTTACATCACAGAGCACTGGCAACAAAGTTAAGGAGACTCCAAGCTAGCTATTCAGATGAAATTATATTATTTTAATTCCCGGTATGCAACCTTTGCTGATTATCTCTATACATAATCATAATCAGAATATGAGTTAATGTCTATTGAAGGAGGAATGGGTATAAGTCAGTGCCATTGCTTCACGTTATGCTTTTTAATCACTATTTTTTTTTGCTGACTCAGCCCTTCCCTGGAGTAGAGATCTCATAGCACATGTTGCCAGGGATCAAACTGAGGTCCCAAGTTTGCCTAAGCAGGCACTTTAGACTGCTGAGCCATCTCACCAGCCTGATGTTTTTATCTCTTACAGTCTGTTGTTCTAGAACCCTTTTCAAATGTTGAGTCTTAGGGCCAGGGCTGATTTACATAAGTGTCCAGAGAAGTAGCACTTCTTAAAGTTTATATATATAAAGTTTATATAAATTGAAAGACTTCTATGAAATGTACTAGTTAAACGTGGTGATAAATTCCCTTGGCCAACTGTCTGGTTTAATTCTGTGAAATGCAAGGAAATCTCTATGATGAAAAGAAATGAAAGTACCAGAGGCAATTTTTGTTTAATTTGGAAAACGTAGAAAGTTGATAGACTTTTTGTGACGTTCTCTGTAAAAGATCTCTCACTGTTTTGCTTGCTATAAAGTACATGTTGATTGCATGTATGAATAAATAGAAAAGAATTGACAGGTGTCATAGCTAATCTGACTTTAATGAATAATTACAGCCTTAATTAGAGTTGGAAAGGCTAATTTAGTTCTTATAATCTTTGCATTTGAAAGTAATTAGCAAAAATATATACAAATATGTTTGAGACCAATTACAAAGCCTCTACACTAGAAAGTTTCAAAGTTCAAATTCAGTTTTACCCTTGCAATATTTACAATCCAACAAATAGATTGCTAGATGTGTTTGTTAATTTTAGCATTATACAATGTGTGCACGTTTCAATAAATTGCATGTTAACCCTAAAGCTATATGGTTTTATATATCAATTAAAATATATAGTTTTAATTTGTTTTTATTTTCTAGAGTTGGCCTAGAAAATAGGCCACTTAGGGCACTAAAGCCAACCCTGCACCATTTACGGAAAGATATTCTAGAGAGGGATCAAAATGACCACAACTCCATGAGGGAGAATAGAAAAAAATGCACCAAATAGGACAAACAATTAAACACAGGAGCAAAAGGACTTCACTTAACATTAAAGGCTTAGCTACTACAGTCTAAGTCCATTCAAGGCTGGCACTGACCAGTGGAGAACCACTGATTCTTCTCTGCAAGAGACAGCTACAGGATACACATTGGTAAAGATGGTCAAAAAAGTTAAAGATCTGGTTGTACGCCAAATATTTCCTCATAGAGCACAAATAGAAAGACTGGGAATGGGCAAAGCTCACAGTTTAGTACAGCTCGAATCTCAATTAAATTTGGCTGCTTTCAGCCAGAAAAGGGGGTAGAATTAGGAATATGTAAAGTGTAAAAATTTGCAAAGGTATGCTATGATTTTAATAGGGAATTTCAGTGTATGTTTAGAATAAACTAATGTTTTCCTGTTGTGTTTAATGCCATTTGAAAACAATGATAAACAATGAAGGACAGTTGGGAATGTAGACTGAAACAACCACTGTGGAAATCCGTGCAGACATTCCGTAAACATATTGGAATTAGAGTTTCCATTTAAAATAGCTATTCCCCTTCTGGGAATCTTCCCAGGAAAATTAAAAATATTGTACCACAGTAAAATCCCTGTACCCATGTTTGTAACATCATAATTTGTGGTAGGTAGCTAAATCTTGGAAACAACTTAGTTGCCCATTTCCAGAGAGTGCTATAGACTTTTTTAAAAAAATTATTTTCTTTTGTTTTTTACCTATCTTTTTTCTTTCTATCTTTGCCAGAGGATCTTGCTATGCCACTTAGGGTCGTACTGATCCTCCTGTTTCAGCCTCCCCAGCACTGGGATTACTATTGTGCACCACCATGCCAGGTTTCAGTAGCCAGCACCATGTGCCACAGATGGGGGTTGAACTCAGGTCCTTATGCTTGCCAGATAGGTGGTTAAACCACTGAGCCATCTCCCCAGCCTTAGATTTTTAATACAATAAGATAAATTTACATTGCTCAGTCATAAAATATCCAATAATAGAAAAAAACTGATTTTCATTAGCCAATTTGCTTTAAAATAAATTCAACAAATTACAGCTAGTTTGTCATACCATTCCTGTTGATAAACTCTCCTTCTGTGATCACATTATATCAGGTTCATCTAAGACCTTGATTTAGTAGGCCTTGCCCTTGTTTCATCTACAGCAAACAGCTCACTATTTTGAGCTCAGTTTGGCAAGAACCATCTACCTCTGATACCAGATTGCCTAGGCCTGCCTTCTGCTAACTCCTGATAAGAGTGGCTAACAAAACTCTTCTTACCCTAATTAGTAGTGACTTACTTTAATCATTTTCCATCACCTGATTCTCTCACAAGGCGCCTTGTGTTTAAATCTAGGTCTATCTTTGCATATTTTGAGTTGAGCTCAGGCTTTCTTCCTTATCACAGTAGAGTTGATTCCTTTTGCATTACTCTTGATTAAAGTGATCTTATGATGTTCACAAGTTCCAGAATAATTCTGTTTAACACCATGCTGCTTGTTTCTTGATTCTATAGGTTGGTTGTTGCATTGGTCTTACCTTAGTGATTACATCATAAGAGGAAACTTTTTTTTCTAAGGTTAGACTTTCTTTTCTATGGTACTCTTTTCTGTTGTCTTTTTGTCTTAGAATGCAATCTTAAAATTATGCAACCAAGGGCCGGGGAGATAGCTCCATGGCACAAGTCCCTGCCTGGCAAGTGCAACAATGCAAGGTCATGAGTTCAAATGCCGGTCCTGGAAAAAGAAAAATGCCGCCAAAAAGTTAGAGTTAACAAATTCATTACTGAATGGGTTTACCATAGGACAATTAAGTGAACTTAAGGCTTAACTGTTAAAGTGATTGCAAAAGTCTAGAAGGGATATAGAAAAACAAAAAATAAATCAACAACCAACGCAAGAACACATCATCCCCTGCTACCTGCACAATGATTAAGAGAACCAGGGATTCTATACATGTGCTTTTTTCAAGGGGAGGCTAAGAAAATTAGCAACTCTATATTTTGTATCTCAAAAACTTCTTCTATGTTTTACCTTCCTCTTCACCTTTTAAATATATTTATATCTCCACATTTCGTTCTCACTTCTGTTCACATAAATACTTCTACATTAATTCCTTGATGTTGATTTTTTTCTCTTTCCTTTAACACACAAAACTCAGGAAATAATATTTCCTTGGTTACCTTGTTTACCATATCTTTACTTGTAGCCTCAAAGCATTGGACTGGGTTCATGCCACCACTGCAATGAATTTGTTCTTACCAGTTCACTGGTGCTTCCTGAGTTCAAAATCCACTGAATATCTTTGACTTCTTATTGCACTTATACTCTTATTTGACAAAGAGTTCAACAATTCTTCCATCTTAAAATGATCTTTCTGCATCTATTTTAATATTAATTCTGATTTTGCCCTAACTCTGTTTGCTAAATTTGTTTTTCAGGGATTTCTGCTCTCAGGGGCTGCTGCCTAAGATACCCTCAATCCCTAGGTTTCAGATGTCAGACTGTTTTTCTGAGTGTACACACTTCCTGTGAGTGCTCCCATCATTCACCATGGCTTTAATTATTGCAATTAAGCTAATGACACTCCTACATTCTACAACTGCTCTTATGACACACCTGAGATTGAAAGCCATATGTTTTGACGCAGTCACATTTCACATTCAACATTCCCTGATAGAATTAATTATCCACTGGGAGTAGTCAACCTCATTATCTAGAAAGCCGTATTTATAGTAGCAATGTCTTTTGATAGAGAAAATTAGCCACTGCCTACTCAAGGGAAGAGTGATCAAATTTCACTCTCTTGCTACATTCTGATTTTCCATGGGCATTTGCCTGTGGCTTAAACTAACTGGGAAACAGAAGAATGGTAGTTTGTTGATGCATTCTCCAAAGCTGGGTCTTCCTAAACCCAAGCAAGACGGTATGTTGATCTGGAAAGAAAATCAGAGCCTATATGGCAGAGTCAAATCGTCTGAACTTTGCTACACATTATAATTTGTTTGAATGAAGGCTGAAGAGATAGCTCAGTGGTTCAACCATCTGCCTGACAAGTGCAAGGAACTGGGTTTGATCCTCTGTGCTGAATTCTGTGCCAAGCCTGGAACCCCAGGCATGTTGCACACTCCTGTAACCCCAGCTCTGGGTAGGCTGAGAGAGGAGGATAACTACAGGTCCATGCTGTGTAGCCAGACCTCGTACCAAATAAATAAATAAATAATTAAAAAAAATAATAATTTATTTGAATAAAATTTGTGCTCCCCACTGTGAAGAAATGCAAGACCAATATAAATCCTAAATGCAAGACCATTTGGGGTGCACTAAATGTATAGATGCTGTCCCTGAAATCTTACATGACGTGAAATGGATAGCTAATTTCTGATGACACTAGACCTCCTTCGTAGGCACTTTGAACTAAAGTCAACAATAAAATGTGGAATTCTTTGTATTATCTGTTGTTTTGAGCCAGCATATTCTTTCAGGAATCTCAACATAAGTACTTTTCCACTGGATAGTCATTGCACTAAATAGAAAAAATCTGAGGGAAAAAAAATCATCTCAATACACTCTGGTCTGTTTTTTAGAGACCTTATTCAAATGTTGCACCCTTTCTTTACCTCTGGAAATTCACAAACTATACACATGTAAGTAAAATGTCAGCAAAATCCTCTGAAACTCCACTCTGTGAGGAAGGCATGTCAGATATCTGTCCACTAAGGAGATGTATTTTTTAGCCTTGCTTGGTGAATCCCTCTGATGAATGGATTTTCTTATATTTTATGCATGTGCTTATGGGTCAATTACAGATTCCCAAGAGGCCAGAAAATCGGGCTACGAAATACGTTTTAACCAAAGTCTTCATTTTCAGCATCTATGAGAGACTGCATGCTATTTTAAGCTGCTAGGTATTCACTGCTTTTTACTTTTATTAATAGATGCTTGCAGTACATAATGACCACTGGAGGGAATTGGTGTGTTATACAACACATTTAAAATCTTTTTGCCCTTTCATTCATTCCTGTTCATTCTTTCAACATTAGATTTAACTTATAAGACCTTAAAAACTTAACTATCCTATGTACAAATTGAAAAACAGAATGATACACCAAAGAACATATAACCTGTACAAGACAATATGCCAAGTCAAAGTACACTTTTAGATGCAACATCACTCTCTCTCTCTCTCTCTCTCTCTCTCTCTCTCTCTCTCATCTATCGGCCTGTCTATCTATCTATCTATCTATCTATCTATCTATCTATCTATCTATCTATCTATCTATTTATCTATCTATCTCTTGCCTTCTCCCTGCTTTTTCTGTAAGACCAACTATGTTTCTCTTTAAGCTTGTGTTCTGTTGCATTTAAAATTTTTATTTTAGATGTTTCATATAAAATTCCTCAGATTTATTTACATTTTTCTTCTGTTATCAATGGCTATAATGACAGCATTTTGGAGTAAATATTTCACTTAAAAGAAACTGGGGCAGAATTCACTTTGTGCATGTTACTAAAGGCCATAAACATTCTTTACCATGGTGCATACAAGAGTGACTTTCAAATATACTAACTCTTCATATGATAATTTATCACCATTTATAAGACATCATTTTCTACTTTTCTACACAAGATTTATACTGCTAGATGCGTATTAAAATTCAGTGATTCTCAAAATCCAGACTGTGGTAAAATTATATGCTGAAATTCAGACTTATAGAAAGCTTAGTAACTTCCCAGGTGTGTTGAGCAGGAGTCTTTCTTGGTGCTACCATGTGGTGTGTGGATGAACATCCAAATCCTATATTAAAGTTCAGTGCAGAGTTATTGGTGTGGTGATGCTCTTTAGAAAAATGCTTCTCCATTCCTCTGTCATCATATTTAGAATAGTAGCCTTTAGAGAACTCACTTTTAATATACTACTTTTTAAAATGTTACTTCATGAAATTGTTATTTTTATTTTTTAACATTTAATTGAAAACATTATGTATCATCACCATTTATATAAAATTACTCTTTTGAAATAGGCACACAGCATAGAATGGCTATATCAAATTAGCATACACACTACCCCACATATTGATAAATTTCTGCAGTACAAGCAAAACCATTTACTAGACAATTTTCAAAAAACTATTTGTAGGGGCCAGGGAGATAGCTCTGGGACACAAGTGTCTGCCTGGCAAGTGCAAGGTCCTGAGTTCGATCCCTGAGTCCACAAAAAAACAAAACAAAACAAAGCAAAAATTGTATATTGCTACTTAGTATACTTACTGTGCTGTACAATAGGGTTTGAATTTCCTCCTGTTATCTAACTAGAATCCTGTTGTCTCTAGAACAACAGCTGGCAATTACTGCCTTATGCCTTGATAGCTAAAACTCTACTTTCTTCTTCTATGATTTCAAAATTGTTACATTTCTTAACATCCATGGGATCCCAGCTTGTGAGCCTGGTATGTTTCACTTTATATTAGGCACTCCTGGTTCACCTACGTTTCACTAATTACAGGTCTTCCTTCTTTTCTTTCTTTCTTTCTTTCTTTCTTTCATGCATTTGGTACACAGTCTCACTATGCCAACTCGGACTGGTAGTGATCCTCCCATTTTTAGCCTCCCCAGCATTGGGATTACAGGTGTGCTCCACTATGCCCAGTCTCATTTGCCCTCTCAGCACACCCTGAAGGCAGGGCTGGCATAACATCTGGTGCCCAGGATTGAACCCTGACTCTGTGTTTGCTTAAGCAGGCACATAATCTGCTGAGCTATCTCATCAGTGCAGGATTTTTTTTTCTTTATAAAGGGTGACTAATTACTTATTTATTTACCCATTGAGAAATATAGGTGATTTTGTGTCTTGACTACAGCTCATAATGCCATTGTGATCTTGCGAGTGCAGACATCACCTCTGGACATATGTCCAGTGGTGGCAGTATTGAAAGAAACCATTTTCAGTGATTACATACACTCATGCTACAGGAAGTTGTAATTTATTTTACATGCAAGGTTTAAATCTGGAAAACTTATTGAACTCTCTTAGTTTTTCACAGTATGTATAAATAGTTTTCTTGAAATTCTATGCATATAATCCTTAAAAAAATGATAATTTTATTTTTTTCTATTCCAATCCAAGTAGCATACAGTTCTTTGCTAGCTTTTAGTATGTTTTGTGCCTCCAATATTATGCCAATGTAAAGTATGGTAGTAGGTACCTTTGTCTATAATGTGAGTTTTCCATCACTAATTAATGCCTATAAGTGCATGATTTTCCTTTCTTTTTTATTTTGTTAATACTGTAAATTACCTTATTAAAGGAATTGTAACTTTTGCTGACTTAAATATAGTGCCAGAATCTCTGTCCAGCTGGAACCTCAATGCTAACTCTGTGATCTTGAGTCAACTTGCCAGTTACCAGGGATTCTGTGCTATGTTTGAGGGCTGCACAGATACAAGTGAGCACACAAAAATTAAGGAACTACAATCTAGGAGTTTTCATGGCCTGTAGCTCATAAATGAACTTACAAATCTATGAAAGTAAATAAAGGTGATCCTAGGCTCTAGGTTCCAGGACATAAAAATACTCCACAGAGAATATAATATAATAATATAATATAATTCTAACTTCAAAACTATTTTATAAACTTTTAAAAATCCATTTAAATATTATCAGACATTTTTTAGAGGTTTATAAAAAGGAAGGATTTTTTTTTAAATACTGAAAATAAAGAAGCAAGAAATGGTTTCCAGGATTAACATTAGACAACAGTGAACTATTAATGACTGAAGAACTTCCACAAGGGGAAGAAATATTGAATACCTCCCGTGTTCTTCAAGTAAGTGAAAATCACTGTACTCATTTTTGGGAAAGATAAGAGAGAGAGAGAGTTTAGGGAGAAAACTAGAAAATCTAAGGTAGAAATAGTGGCACTAGAATTGAACAGCTCACTAGTGAAATGAAGAACCAAGTGGGTTGATTAAGTAAGAAATTGAATAGATAAAGAGAGAATAAGCTACAAGAAATTAGCTACATGAACTAGAGGGGGTAAAACCCCACAACATATATAAAACAAAAAAAAAAAAGATCGATAGAAGGCAGAGAAATAGTCTGAACTGTGTTATTCAGAGTGACAGAAAAACACAAGTGAATAAAGAGAAGGTGTGTGAAGCAGTAACGTTTGCACATTTTCCTAAGCTGTGGAAAGACTTTGCACTTGCGAATTGGAAAAATCTCAAAGTCAAGGCAGAAAAACTATGAAGTAAGCACGAGGGAAGACTATTAGACCATATTAACTTGCCTGCCACCTAATAAATCCCCACAATTGGAGTTGTGTAGTTCCTTAATTTTTGTGTTAAAAATAGGTAGTGCTATCAATAGTTTTTTCAGCCCTAATGGACCTCCTGAACATCAATTTGTCTGACTTTGGTTTTTCATAATCTTTAAAAGAGTGCCTCAGCCTCTTATTCTCTGTATTCTTTTCTAGAGCAAGAATAAACCCCCGAGTCTGAGTTAAATGTAAAGGTCCTATCCTCTCGGACACATATAATCTGGCAATTCTTTATTATATATTAGTTTTCCACTATTATCCCACTGACGATTTCAATAATTGTGCAGCTTAGGGATCATGAGAGAAAAACAGTAGAAGATGGACACTCAGAAATTTGTTCTAAGACCCTGTCTCACATCATTAGAAAGGAAGAGCAGCTCGGGATATTCCAGACAAGCAACTCTGAGACCCAGGGGTCGCGCAGGCAGTCGCAGCAAAGGCTGTGTGAGAAACCAGGCGGTGGCTTCAGTCTAAGGCCATCAGGCTCAAGACCCAGGGAGATACAGTGTCTCATTCTGAGTAAAGAGGACGAAAATAAAATTTATTCCACAACTGAAAGAGAATCGGGAGGAGGAGAGTCCTCTTCAGGGAATAGTCAGCCTCTTGATTCTATTAAGATTTTAACCAACTGTATATGACCCGCTCGCATTAGGGAGGGTGTTCTTTGTTTAACATAAATGTTACTCTCATTCAAAAACATTCTCAAGGTATGCCCCAAATTGCATCCATTCAAGTACCTGGGCATCTGAGGCAGCAGTCAAATTTCACACATAAAATTGGCTATCAAAATGATTTTAGTAGATTTTCTTCTGTGGTAGAATTTACTTTCAAAAATTTGTTTCTTTGTTCAATACAGGACCTTACCACACAGTTCGGAATCATAGTGATCTTCTTGTCTCAACCTCCTCAGCACTGACATTATAGGCATACCTCACCACACCCACGTTCTGTACAGCACAGCACACAGTGTCAGGATTGAATTTAGTTCCTTGTGCTTGCCAGACACACACTTAGGCTGCGAAGCGCCTCTACAGCCCTTTCGCACTAGAATTTAAAGGCACATGCAATTTAAATAGTGCTTCTCTGCCAGGGCAATGAAATCCAAATTTTTTAACATGCCAGGGTTGCGTTCAAATCTGACTGTCAGGAATTTTTGAGAAGTGTACACCACTGCCGCTTCTGCCCTTGGTTCTCCGCACATTCCACAATGGTTTACAACTTCTTGTCCTCTAAAATCCTCTTCCTTTTTCTCTGTATGTTTTATGACATTATCTTAGCCTTGACAAAATTCTACTTACCATGCAATTTTTCAATGTTACCTCTTTCATAATAATATTATTTAGCACCCTCAAATCCACAGTAGAAATGTGATACTTCCTGCTTTTTACATTGCATAGTGTGTGTACTGAAATGGATATTATGAAATAAAAACAATAAATGAAATAAGAAATGAATAACTTGTATTCTCCCAACTAGTTTGTAAACTAGGCAATCACTAACTCACTGAAGTGTCTGGGCTGGGGAGATGACTCTACGGTCTAAACTCCTGCACGGTGCGATGCCATGCCAACACCCAGCTCACTGTGCCTGGCCACCAAGACCAGCATGCCTATAATCCCAGTGCTAAGGACATTGACACAGGAGGTTCACTAAATATCTGAACTGGGCAGTGAGAGCCTGTGCCAATAAATAAATCCACTCTAACTTCATACCTATGGCTCCTAGCTGTTTTCATTACACTATCACTTCAGAGATACTCATAGACATATTTTACCTTTCTGTTGATTACTTCTTCCCTGACTTTTGAAATGTATGACCTATACTTACTTTAAGTTATTGCACTTCAAATTACTATAATAATATGCTGTTAATTCACCACATCACAGTAATTGAGTTATTTTCTCTGCCAGATATTTTTTATATGATGATGATAGAATACAATTAACTGCTTTACCTATTCTCAGGAAATTTTCTCTATATATTCTCTGAATTTCAATATTAAAACATGTAGTTAATGTTACATTAATTCTTATACATGTTTCTTAGTACAAGATATTTCAGATACAGTAGATTCTCATGCGTAAGATTATCATTACAGTTTATAGCAAGAAGTACTTACTGAGGTGTGTTAAACTTTGGGGATGCTATTGATCTAATTTGTACTCACACATAAATGAAATGAAGTCCTGTTACTTATTATCAACACTTAGAGGGCCAGGAAGATAGCTCAGTAGACTAAGCACCTGCTTTGACAAGGGCAGGGACAGGGTTTGATCCCAGGTCCCCCATGCTGTGCCAGCTCTGCCCCTGGGGCATGCCGAGCCTGCAACAACTCTGGGCATGGTGGTGCGCAACTGTATTCCCAGTGCTGAGGAGGCTAAAAAAAAATGAGGATCACTATTAGTCCAAACTGCACAGTGATACCCTGTACCAGATACATAAATTAAAAAAAATAGAACACTTAGTATTTTCAGAAATTTAAAGCATTGTCAATCTGAAATCTGTTATATTAACTTCCACCGATGTGACTACTGGTAGTTAAATCTTTCTTGATGTTCACTAAATAGCTACTGTCTCTCCTATGAAATGTCTCTTACTGTTTTCTTGCATTTTTCTTTTTTATTATTATGACTGGCTCAGCCAGCCCTAGGGTCAGGGCTAGTGCAGCATGCAGTGCCCGGAGTCAATCCACAGTCTCTGTGGCCGCCTAAACTTTCCTAAGCAGGCACTTTAGACCGCTGAGCCATCCTACCGGCCCCTCTTCTTGAATTTTTAAGGTTTATTTAAATTAGATTTTCATTGATTATGAATCTTTTGTGTACTTTTGTACCAAACACTTATTTTCCTCCATACTGAGCCTTATTTTCTTCAGTGTTTTTTTTTTTTGTGCTGTGTTCAGTTGTCCAGTTTATGGACTACTGAATTTTAATGTGTTATAATTTAATCTATATTTCTTTTTTTTCTATTCATGGATTTGGTACAGGTCCTCATTACACAGCTTGGATTTGTAGTGTCCATCCTGTATTCAGCCTCCCCAGTGTTGGCATTACAGGCGTATGCCACCACACCCGATTTATTGATTGATTGATTGATTTTCTTTTTTGAGACAGGGTCTTACTATGCAGTTGAGCCTAGCCCTTTTGTAGCCCAGCCTGGTCCCAAACTTGTACTGATCCTCCTCCATCAGCCTTCCAAGTGCTATGATTACAGGTATGTGCCACCACACCCAGCTCACCCAGTTTATTTCTTTTTACGCTTAGCATCTTCTGTAACTAGTAAGCTCTTTCTCTTACCAGAGTCATAAAGTTATTCTTCAAACCTTTTATGTTTGCTCTAGTTTCTCCTTACGTCTAAATCTTCACTGAGTTTCAACAACTTTTGTTCATTTCATATTTTGAGAGGAAAAAAGGTATTTGCTTTTCTTTATGCTTGGGCTAATTTTGGAGAACCATGGAATAAACAGCCTGCTCTTCTTTCAGTTATTTCCCATCTGTTACAGATTATGTTTCCATACATTCATCAGCATTTTCCGGTTTTCTATTTTTTCCTCTTTGTGCTAATAATTCATGAGTGATATTTAGACTTTAATAGGTATTAATAAATAATGATAGTTTATAAAGTATGGCAAATAGCTCAAGTTATTCTATTTCAGATATATCTTAGGTCTTTGTTTCCCATATCAATATTTAAGGTTATTTAATAAGTTCTCCTAAAATATTTGTGCAATATTGATTTAAAAGTAATGGCAAATACAGTATGTTTGCTAAGTTATCCATACACTGATTCTACAGTTTCTGACTGTGACACCCCTCCATTCAGATCCTTATTTTCAATATGAAGTTTTGAGTTTCTCTAAGGTCAGAGATTTTTTCCTATAAAAAGTATGAAGTGTTACCTGATCCTTTTTGACTTATCCCATAGAAATCCGATCAATGGGTATAGAGAGAACATGACACACACGTTGTTTGCCACCATGGGTAACATGTTTCATAATCTCTGATATGCCGGGCTAATTTATCAGTATGCTATATATCGGACTTCTAACAAATCTTGACATACTGAATACAGTGCTACATGATGAAGAAATAAAGATTTATTTGCATTAATTACTGAGACTTATTTATTGCTTCAGGTAGCTTAGAGTAACCTGATATAGAACAGGATTAAAATAAATCTTGTTTTCATTTTCCTTTTCTTATTCTTGTGGAAATTACTTTTTCATCTTCCTGCCCTGGTTAGAGTGTTGAGTACAGTACTGAATAAAATGAGACAAAAAGCATTCTTTTGCATTTTTCTAATTCTAAAGAAAATGCTTTTAAACCCCTTCCATTCAAAGGAATGCAAGGCACAGGTTTTGATATTGCTTAGCAGGTGGAGGGAGTTTTTTTCTATTTTACCTAAGAGGTTTTCATCATAAAATTCTGAGGTAGTTTATCAGAATTTTGAAAGCTCTCAGTGAGCTTATTATACATGCTTTCTCCTTTAACAAGCCACATTATTTTCTACTGTGAACTGACCTGTGCTTCTGAGGACAAAACAAAGTTGGTCAAGATATGCCATCATCTTTGTACATCAACAGATTTGTTTTGCTAATAATTTGTTTGGATTGTTTCATAAATATTCATGCATAAAATTTGGCTGCACATGATTGTTTACTTGCCTACCTCCTGCAGCATAATTATGGCTTCTTAAGCAAGGACCACATCTTATTCATTTTTAGGTCTTCAACACCGTATTTAGTAATATTCCTGGCTCACAGGTCATGTTAGTAAATTGATGTTTAATGAAGGCACAACTGATCAATCATATTCCAGCACAAAAAGAAATCTCCAGGTAGAATTTAAGTATGCTCAAGTTTAGAAGAGATAATCAGTATTTATCAAATATCTATATTGAATTTTCCTATGCTCGATTCACTAGAATCACAGATATGAAAAACCCTTAATAATGTGCTATCCTCCACATGTCATCTTCTTATATGAACTTTGTCTATCTCCACTCTCTTAATATGCAATTACTCATCATCACTTCACACCCAGGCTATTATGCATTTTCCTAGTTGGCTTCTCTAGTTTCCAATCTCCCCCGCTTTCTATCCATCACCTCCTTCAGTTATCACACAAAAGTCAAAGGTAATTTTGTTGAGAGATAACCAAGTCTGTACCCCACATGGTCATACTCACTACCTATAACCTTTGCTTGTTTCCCACTCAGCTTTGAAACATCATTTAAATATGCGCACTGCAGTGCAGACGGTCACATACCTGATGAATTTCTTGCCTGCTTCTGCTTCCTCTTATGCCATCTTCCCAGTGCACTCTCCTGTAGCCACGAGGACCAGTGTTGACCTAAAACATGCCCAGCATGTACACTGAATCTCTTCTTTGCATCTTTGTTGTCAAACAGGCTGATGGCCTAAACGCTACATTCATCTATAGATTTGTAGAGCTAAATTAAATCATCCCATATATTTTCTTTGTAATTTATCTATTATAATTATTTATACTTACAGAGCTAACGAGTTAGTGATTTTCCTATATATATACACAGATGACAACCTCAGTGTATGACATATTGTTTTGCTTACCACTCACACTCAGTTATAGTCCAGTGCCTTGAGTTTTGATATTGCCAATGTATTAATTTGAATCAGAAATTAAAGAATACATGTCACATATATTAAATACATGATTGAATACATAATTAAAATATTTAGATCACTTATAAGAACATAATTTAATGACAAAAAGAGAAATTACTAACAGATCTAAAATAGCTGCTGATTTTGTGTCAGAAATGAAATTAATAAATGCAAACTATTTATACAATCTCAATACTATAGATTTTAAGCTCAATCCAGATTTATTTAGGAATGACTGGCAAAAATCTAACACGAATATCTTTGCATAAATTACTTTCAATTTTGGAAAGTATAAATCAATGTATAAAATAAAAGTTATGAAAGGAAATATATATGTGTATATATATTATATATGCAGAATATTTTGGATTACTTTATTGTCAATTTCTACTGGTCTTTTGAAAGTGGAAGTTAATGATTAATTTTTTTAATGATTTTTTTCTGTTTTTGAATTTGTTATACCTTGTTTATTATTATTTCTTTAAACAAATCTTATGCCTTTGTAATCTGAACAACTACTTGGAAAATAGCCTCCTGTGACATAGCAACCACTTTTTTTTGTTTTCTTTTTTTTATTATTGTTGGCTCAGCCTGTCCTGGGGGCAGGGCTGGTGCAGCATGTGGTGCCTGGGATTGAACTGAGGTTCCTGCAGTTGCCTGAGCTTTCCTAAGCAGGCATTTTAGACTGCGGAACCACCTTGCTGGCCCCAGCAACCATTGTTGAATTCCTAATACTTCACTTAGTGTAATCTTACATGGTTTCTAATACTTATTTTTTCTATTACTATTCTGTGTTCTTTAAAAATGAAAAAAAAAATGCAAAAGAAAATAAAAATTATTCAGATGAACTTGAGTTAATGTCAAGAGTTTAGTCACTGGGTTTTGGGAGATAGCTCAGCTACCTAAACACCTGCCTGGCAAGAGCAAGAACTCGAAGTTCCATGCCTGGTACCGCATGCCATTGCATCTCTGGAGCTCCAGGTTTGCTGAGCCAGCCACCTAGACTGGGCATGGTCGTTCATGATTGTAATCCCAATTCTGGGGAAGCCCAAACAAGAGGGTCATTACTAGTCCAAGCTACATAGTCAGATACTGTACAAAATTAATAAAATAAATGATTTTTTTAAGGTGAGGGAGATAGCTTGGTGGAATAAGTGCTTTCCTGTCAAGCACAAGGTCCTGAGTTGAATCCCTAGTACCACAAAATATAAAAAAGAAAAAGAAAGAAAGAAGGAAAGAGAGAAAGAAGAAAGAAAGAAAGAAAGAAAGAAAGAAAGAAAGAAAGAAAGAAAGAAAGAAAGAAAAAAAGAAAGAAAGAAAGAAAGAAAATATTTTGGTAAATAAAACTGCCTGCTTAGTCAGAGCACAGAGGGTGGGGTTGGATCCCAGCTTGCCCTGCTGACCCTGCCCCTGGAGCACTCTGAGCAATTGAGACTGGGCATGGTGGCACATGCCTATGATCCCAAAGCTTAGGAAGTTGTAAACAGGAGAAACAATACAAATCCAGTCCACATAGTGAGACCCTGTGCATCCTGCAGACCTTGTCCTAAATATAGAGAGAAAACTAAAAGAAAAAATAAAAGAAGTAAAATTAGTCAAAACAAAACTCAAATGATTTGAAGGAAGATTTAATGCTTATTATCCAAATTTGTCTTGGAATCCCAAGCTTTTAAATGAAATATCTTCTCATATCATTATATTTGAAAATTTAAAAGCACTTCATTAAAAATCTAGCTTTTTATTTTAAATGCTGTTTTGGTTAACCTCCCACAGGCTATATTAAAAATGAGTTCACGAACAACCCAGGAGCTATAAGACTGCAGGATCTGAGATCTGAAATAGGAAAACAAAGTAAGGACGTGGAGCAGCAGCATGGGCAGAGGATGCCTAGAGGACAATATGCCTCCCATCTACCATAGCCCACGTCTGTCCTCACATCAGTTTCTCAGAGCTTGGACAGTTGCATAATTTTGACAGGCTTATATGGGACCCTCCTTTAGGCTAGCTGTATCATGAGCTTTCTGTAGGAGCAGCAAAATATCTGGCATCATCAACATGAAAAGAAAAGATTTATTTTATCTCAGTGTGGAAGGTTTGCTTCAGGGTTGGCTGGCTCTTGCTGCTGGGCTTGTAGGAAGGAAGCATATTGTGAAGGCAACCTACATTCATGGAAGCCCTTAGCTCACAGCTGAAGTTGAAAACAAGAGGAAAGAAGTGGCCAGGATTCCATTTCTTCAAGGGCAACCACTCATTACTGTAGAGATTAAAAAAAAAAAAACTGGCATCTTAAAGAAGCAAAGAGCAATAAACAAAGCTTAGGGCAGGTTGTAATCTGTTACTTAGGGATTCCAGAAAACTGGGACTTAAGAAGGCGGGTAACAGCTTATCCTGATTGATGTCTCTGCCTTTACTTGAGATGTTGGTGACTATCTCCTCCCCTCCTTGTAATGCTTTTACTTAACAATTGTGTGAACCTAGTATTAAACAAATAGTGAAGGTCAACAGAGTTTATAATCCTAAATAAAAAGAAGATGCTTCTGGATCTCTGGGCTCACTTTGAGAATGACAGATCTCAGTGAGATCTCCAAAGCTACATTCATCAGGTCTTGTCATTTCTTTTGGCACTGTATTGTAACATACAACACACTACCAAAATCCTCTACTAGGCTCCACATCTTAAGGTTGCCACCACCTCCACAATAATCCCTAGACTAGAAAACAAATAATCATAATAAGGATCATTAGGTGAAACTAATGAATTGTATCTAAACTATAGAATGAAAGCCTCAAAATGTTTCTCCTTCCAAAACTTCTTATGCAATAGATCTTGCAAATTTCCATTTTCCTGGCTTTCTTCCCCATCACCCATCACTCTTACTGAATACTCATCGTGAGAGTCACTTAACGTTTTCTAACCAAATACAGGCTACATTTAATGAGTTCACATACATGCCATTGAAAAGCTCTTGGCGAAAACCTTCCTTTTCTCTGCTTGTAACAGTTGAAGACTATTTATGGTTATGAGCATACCCTTCTGGGAGTGCACTTCCCCTATGAAAGTTTTAGTGAACAAAGGGAACCAAAGAGCTTGTGAGAGAAAGCTACTTGTAAGGGCAAAATAGAATGTACCCTACATTACACCAGTGACCATGAGGAACACTAGCAAAGAGCAAGAGGATTAGGGAACCCTGGGGACTATAATCTATCACGGAGCTTGAACAAGAAGGTGGAAAGAAAACCAAATGTGATAATGCCAGTCCATACACTTGCAAAGATATATGAAGGAATCCCTGAAGAATCTTAAAATTTCTTTCATTCCTCCTGTCTCCTTTCTTTTGGTACTGAGGATTGCATACATGATGGTATAGCTGTATCATTAAGCTACACTTCCAACCCCTGAAAAATTTAAAAACTGAATGAGAAAGAAAAGCTAAATATGCAATTATATATAATTATATATATATATATACATACTTAATTATATCAACAGTCTGTAAGATAAATAAACAATTTGTTATAGCCACATACAAAATTATTTTTCTCATAGTTATGTATTTTAAAATTTAATTTATCATATTTAATTATGGTTTAATTTTATGCTGCAAGTTTCTTGAATTACTAAAAAGAATGTGCACCTATTAATCTACAACATATCTTACAAATCTAGCAACACACAGCTTTGTGTACTTCTCCATTTTGAAGATACAGGGAAAAGCTTGTCAGTGCTGTTGGAAAAATGAGTTAATTAGGGAGAAAACCATCTCAGGAGCTGAGGCTACAAATTATGAAGGACTTTTTCTAAGGTGAAAGCAATGTTATAAAAACCCAGGAACATGCTTCAACGGACAGACTGAAGGAACATTAGGACACTGACCCATGGTACTAAAAACACAGCATCTGTGCACTAGTTAGGCTAGATTTAGTTGGAGAGGATCTGTTTTTAAACTGGCTGTATTAAATGGAGCCTGTACCTAAAGTATGACATCTGAGAGCTCATCATAGAGGTGAAGGGGAAGGTCATTTGCATTTGCACTGCAAGCAGAGTGATTTGGAATAGCTTAATAAAACTGTATGATATCTAGGCATATGTGTGTGTGACACTTTTTGCATCATCAGCTGACAGTCTCACATCGGTTTCATTTCTTGATTGCATGTACGTAGAGTGTTACAAGAAGCACATCATAAAAACGCACATCTCTGCAACAGACTGACGTCATTTCCTTTGGACAGTGTTTGTTAATTTACCATTCCTGAAACTTCAACAAAAATAGATGCAGGCGTGTAAACTGCTATCATTATCAGTAATTTATGTGGAGGGCCTGGCGGAATGGCTCAGTGGTCTAAAGCGCCTGCTTGGGAAAGCTTGGGTGGCTTCAGGGACCTCGGTTCGATCCCCGGCACCACATGCTGCACCAGCCCTGCCCTTGGGGCGGGCTGAGCCGGCCATAAAAATGAGTGAATAAATAAACAAAGGTTCTGAAACAAGAAAAAAATAAAATATTAAAAAAGAATAATTTACATGGAATTCTACCCCTCAATCCTTGTTATACCTAATAGTGACCTGGATCACTTGTGGAGCCTTCTCCTTAGTGCTGCTTTGATGTCATGGTAGTGAGCTAGAAACATAAATATCACAGAAAAAAATTAAAGATAAAAGTAAATATTTTGGAGTGACATCACTAGTTACATTTTGTTACAGAAATTACATTTATCTATAGTGTTTCTAATCAGTAAGTGAGACAAGTGGGCATTTGTTTTTCCCTATGAAGTAATAGCAGCTAGTACAAAGCCTGGGCTATGGTTTCCTCCCCTCACTTAGTTCTTTTAAGTAAAATCTTTGTCTGTATCATGCACAGCCAGCTCTTTTTCATCTCGACATTTGCTTGAGTGTACATAACCTAAAAGTGTAAACAGAAGTGTGTTGAAGGCTTTCATTCTTGTGAAAAGTAAAATGCTCTTTTAAGTTCTCATGATAATAAGTGGTGGACTGAAGCAGAAGACAGAAATACGAGGAATGATGTTTTGATGAGGTTATAAAAATTTCAGATGGAATAGGAATATTTATAGGATGTGTCTGAACTGCACAGAAACGTATCTAGGCCAGGATGTGTAACACATGGAAGAATGTGTACCATAGACTAAGATGGAACCTCAAAACAAAATCTAATTTAAAAAATGTACTTCTCTGTGTTTTAACCAAATTCCAACAGGGACCACAGATGCTGTGCATGAATCACTGTGCATGTCTTCTCTCGTACACACTCCAGGGGTACTCATCTTCCCAAGGTGGAACAACATAACTTCTTCAATATTCTAACAAAATGATTTTTTGAAACTTTTAAAACTTTGAAATGATGGTAAAACCTGTAGAATCTGAGTCTAATGTTTAACTGGTCATATTACACTCCAGCCCCCTTTACCCGTTACTGTAAATCATGTGCATTTGCCCATAGATTGCTCAAACTCAGATAATTTATACCATGATTGTTATCTTACTCTGTAAGGAAGAGAATGTTTGACATCGACAAGGAAATGCTGGGGTCCGGCAGGGTGGCTCAGTGGTCTAAAGAGCCTGCTTAGGAAAGCTTAGGAGGCTGCAGGGACCGCGGTTTGATCCCCGGTACCACATGTTGTGCTAGCCCTGCCCTCAGGGCAGGCTGAGCCAGCCATAAAAATAAATAAATAAACAAACAAAAGTTCTGAAACAAGAAAAAAATAAAATTGAAAATTCGAAAAAAAAAAATAAAAACAAAAACAAAAAAACAAGGAAATGCTGCCCAAAGAATGTATCACGAGCTCTGATGAAGTTATCCAGAAATGAGATTGCTCATTAAATTTTTGATATGGTTTAATAATACAGATTTTTTATGTAAAATGTCCATATTTCAAATATGGCTTTAAAAATACTATCTTGCTCATTTCAAGTGTGTTTAGCTTGTATTTTTACTCTAGGGCGTAAATTTGTTATTATTATTTTTAAGGGCAAACAATAGAGTAACACAAGTAACAGCTAGAGAAATAATTCCATTCAGTATTTGAGAAAAACACCTGGACCATAGTCTAGAGGACTAGAAGAAAGACTCAAGAACTTCAAGGAAGCATCACATGGTTACTCTTACAGGAGAAAGCTGAATTATAAATAAAGAACAAAATAAAACATAGATATTAGCAAGTAGGCAGCTGTATCTTTCTCAAATGAGCATTGGATCAAGACATGCAGTGGGAGGAAGTAAAAGAGAAGGGGAAGGAAAAATAATTAGGGCATGTCATATATATCAATATGTGTCATATACGTCGTATATTTGCGTCACTTCTCTATGACATGTGTAATCATTATGTATTGAAAATATGCACCCATGGAAATAAAAGAAATTGTAATTACAGTGGAATAAAATACTAAAATATAAATTATAGCTGTCATGCTGATTATAGTTCATTTATGTTGTTCTACTTAATGCAAATAACTTCTTTGATAGAAAAAATATAAATTTTTGCCCAGGCAAGTATCTCGTTTAAGATCAGCAAATCACAGGATAGATGGCAGAATCTGCTAGTACTTTCTAAAAATTTTAATCACAGGCAAATGTATTTTATTCTTTAAATATTCTGACATTGCATGCCACACTGGCCCTGCCCCTGGACATGGTGAGGCAGTGATAGAGTCCAGGCATGGTGGTGCATACCTATAATCCCAGTGCTGGAGAGGCTGAAAGCAGGAGAGTCATTACAAGTTCAATTTATGTAATGAGACCCTGTACAAAATATATAAAAAGGAAATTCTGACAATAGGATTGTATTTGTAAACAAGAATTAAAATTATCTTTCTTCCATAGTACATGCAGAATATCACTTCAATAATAGCAAATAACACCTTTTGAAATGAAATATATGAAAATTTGTTTCATTAACCATCAGACTTGAGATACCATAAACTGTAACATTAGAGATGTTCTTTGTAATATTTGAAGTATAGTTGAAAGTGATTTTCACAGTAATTTTGAATATCTTGTACATCTATTATTTTATTGATGCTAAAAACCCTGTAAACCCTGTATTTTAGTGGTATAATTATGCATAGAGTTATTTTTCAGAGTCACAAAGTAGGACACAAATGAATGTAACTGACTCTCAATCTCTTTTATTTATAATCTATCACAATCCCTTTATAGCCTGCTTGAATATGTTGAATTATGTCTAGGAGATTATGTGCTAATCCAAAAGAAAAAGAATGTATATTTATTTGCCTTTTAGGATTTATTACATAACATAATGTTTAAATAGCAACAACAATTCTTTTTCAGTTATAGGAAAAGCATAAATAATAAATAGCTCCATTAACACAAAATGTTTTATCACAGAAATCGCAGGGTTCTATGAAGGCAAGATGCATGTGAGATTTCATGAGGCTGACGGAAAACGTGAAACCTGTCATAAAGGAAGCTACTTTTAAAACAAAAACAATGTTTCAATACAATCATTATCTTTGCAATTCTTTGTTGCCTCCCATTTCATTCCACAGATAAGTTACTGAGAAAATGTGAAGCATTACAGCATCTCAGGATATCTTAGTAGGCCAGGAATTAAACCCTACTTGTCTGAGGTCTGAACAATCCTGATATAAAATAATAAGCCAGGCAGAAAGGAGTCGACATCATCTCCTTTACTAAACAAGAATGTGAATGCAACTTGATTTCCTACCTAAAAAGAGTAAGTAAGTAAGAATAACTGAACCTCTCTAAACCTACCAGCACCAGATAACATTTGTGTTTACCTTCCTTAGGCTTCCGCTCTTATATTCTTTCAAATGTGAAAGAAAAGAGGCAACCTGTTCTCTATGGATAATTCATTCAAGAACACAACAGGTTAAGTCATAATGCCTCCCCCCCCCCCCAGGAATAGGAGTTAGTGGGTGAGAGAAGCTGAGAGAAACAAGCTGAGGAAAACCTGTCCCACAGGCAGCAAAAACTACCCTGGGATAGCAATGTCTTCTCTCAGAACCAAGTGGAGTGTGAGGCGCAACTTGGGATGGAGCTATGAAAAATGGAAAGTATAAAACAAAGCACAAGTGGAATGCACTGTCCCCTGCAGGAACACTAAGCTGCCCTGCACCATCGTTGGTGGCCAGCATCTTGCCCTTATACTAGTAGGAGGAATAGGCAGCGGAACAAATGAATACAGGCCATGAGGCTTCATGGGACAGAGCGTCTCCCATGACTTGTTTTCACAAGATGGTTAGTTAAAATTGGAAATGGATTTTAGAGAAGTGACAAAAGCAGAATTTACATATCATTTATTTATTTATTTATTTATTTATTTATTTATTTATTTATTTGGCATGGGATCTTGCTACGTAGCTCAGATTCACAGTGATCCTCCTATCTCAGCCTCCACAGTGCTGTGATTATAGGCATGTGTGACTATGCCCAGGTCCAGTGGCCTGTCCAAGCCTCCAGGGCACGCAGCACTAGGGATCACACCCTGATCCTTGCTCTTGCCAGGAAGACATTCTGACCTCAGAGCTATCTTCCCCACCCCTGCTTCTTTTTATTCTAAACGTGCAATCAAACAACAGAAATTTATTTATTTATTTATTTACTTATTTGTGTGTTTATTTTTTGTGGTACTCAGGGATGGACCTTGTGCTTGCCAAGCAAGCACTTATTCTACTTAGCTATCTCCCTGATCCACGAGTTTAATTATTTTTAAAAGTGAGATTCAGAAAAGTTGTCAAAAAGAGAATAGTATGATCACACTAACATGCAACGAACATCTTGGTCCGTTTTAAAATGCGGTTCTAATTCTCTTGCAAAAGTAACATATTTTCTTTTTTCAGATAATACTTTATTCTCTTATGAAGTTATTTGTGGTATTCACCAGACTGCAAAAGGCCTTTTAGTGAAGATCATTTCCTGATATTTTTTTTCTCATTTTGTCCTTTCTCACGTTGACTACAAGGTGGACAAGTAGAATGCAAGACAAATGATAGGATATGATTCCCAAGGCTAGGCCTTAAAACACTTTTCCATATCCATTGCAGCTTTTCCATTACTCCCTCTTAGGGAGAAACAGCATCATGATAGGAACATTTTCCCCTTCAGGGGAAAAATGAGACCATAAAGAGATCTGCCCAGCTAGTGGCATCAATGCTGGAAGTGAATCTGCTGGCTCCATTACAAATAATTATTGCAGCAGGTGCCCTGAACTGTAATCTCATGAGTCCCCAATCTGCACTCTCTTAGCTGAGTCATACTTTCAAGCTCCAGAAGAATGGTATGAAATAACAAATATAATAGTTGAGAGTTATTACTATCTCGAGTAACTGGCTAATAGGTTAATGTATTATCTTTTGGTAAAGAGTCGCCTCCCAATTATAGCTAGCTGTTGCTAAGTAACTGTTACTTAAAGAACACTACCTCTGTGTGGAAATATTCTAGATTATATATAGGCATAGGTGTGAGCATAAATAAAAATATATAAGCTTGTTTAATTGTCAGCACACACCTATTACTATCCTCAGTTTATAGATACAGAATATTGGGTACAGACAGCAACTTGTGAAGGTCGCACATTTAGAAAATAGCAGACAGATTATGTGGATCAAGTGCACATGCTCTTAGCTGTTACGTTTTACGTAACTCTACCCACAAAAGCAAGACTGAAATGAAAGGGTCCATCCTTGCCACACAATGAGAAACTCATGACTCTGAATGTTTCCTTCCTAAAGTATGTCTGCTCTCCCTAGTTTCACTTGCCTTCCCTCACTGAATCATTCTCGCAACGCACACAGGTTATGAAGTGCCAGGACTGACAGAGCAGGGATAAAGTGGAAGGAGGTTGTTCACTACTAATTATACCAGCCAGCTGCCAGGAGAGAGACAGGAAGGACCTGAAAAGTGAAGAAAGATTTTTATATATATATATATACAATGTCATAGTACATTCTTGACTCATAAAAGATAACAATGCCATGTTGATTTATTTTGTCCAATTTCTGGCTTTGTTATTTATGCACTTGGCTACTCAGTATCTCAGCAGGAGACTGATTTCTAGAAATGAATGCTTAATATTTTTGAGCTTTATATATTCCCTCTCCACTTAGAAAATAGCATGCAGCTTTTGGCAACAATAACCCAGAAAACAGAGAACCTTGATTTAATTATTTGGTAGTATCTTCAAGCATATTTGGCTATTTTGAGAAAAATGGAAACTTTTGTTAAGTTAATAAACTGTGAAAAGAACTGTCATATTATCCAGCTACTGTTTTCTAAACATCTTCTTGAATGTCATGTGCAATGTACAAATATGATTTCTGCCAAAATAGACAAAAATTAAACAAATGATTTCCTTTAAAAAAATCAACACTGAAATTTATCATTAAATATGAACATGTCCCTTGTGGCAATGAATTAAAATTCCAACTTTGTTTATTCCACTATTAAAAATGTGAGGAAAGAATAAATACTACACACACTTATAACCTTTTTCTATCTCATATAGTAAGCTATCTTTGAATGGCAATATAATTGTGAACTTAGCTCTATCACTTAGAGGTGGACCCTAGGTATAGCTATTATTGCTCAACACTGTTTACCACCCTTCTATAAAAAGGTTAAAGGGTTATATTTGCAACAGTTGTTCCCACTGTCAAATAATATAAGTCCCACAGCACTGAAAAATGGACTTGACAACATGACTTATAAGACATTTGCTAATTCTGAGAAGAAACTTCTGTGTTTCATGAGGTGACTTAAAATTTTCTCTTTGAAATGAGAATTTAGTCTCCCAAATAAAGGCTGATGTTTTATGCTAAATCAAGAAGTTGGCCTACACGCATGAATATTTGATGATAAAAAGAAAGTTTCCTTTTATAAGGTTCTGCATATAGAGTTTTAGTTAAACACAGATAGAATAAATGCAGTAGCTAGTGTGAGTAGTTAAGTAAATGAGAAAGGAAAAAATCAGCATTAGGAAAATAAAACCGTGACAAGAATCAGGCAACAACTTGCATTATGGACCTTCTATATGAATGGTTTCAATTTTCCAATTAAAACACAGATTATAAAAAGTGGATTAAGAAACAAAATCCAATGATAACCTGGGCTGGTCTCAAGCTTTGAACAGTCCTCCTGCCTCAGCTTCCCAAGTGTTGGGATTATATGTGTGAGACACCATGCCTGGTTCTATCCTATTTACAGAAAAAGTAGGATTTAAGATAAAACCCATCAGAGTAAGAAGTTCATTGTTGTGGTCAGAGTTTTCAAGGGTATAGATTAAATACAGGGTGCATAATTTGCAAGACTATCTTATAATATTAACTCGAAGAATCAAATACAAAATGTAGGGGGAGGTCTGTCTACACACTAAAGATCAAAAGAATGTAGCTAAAGGCCTGGATCCAATGGAATGTTCTGCTTGAGTATGGCTAAGGACCTAAAGCCTGGACTGTGTCCTTCATGAGTCTGACTGGAGGCCTGAGGTTCACAACAGAGCTTCATGTAAGCCTGCATCAAGGATCTGCACTGGGAAAAGCTAAAAGTTCACTAGTAGCTCAAAAGTCTATGTCAGAGGGGTGAAGCATCTTCATCCACAGGCTGACGGACCTGCACTGCAGCCAAAAAGTGATGCTCAAGGTACAAACCAAAGCTCCCCTTAAAGGGACCACAGCCACCCTCAGCAACAATGAGGATCCGAGCTCCTCCGACCATGTGATCAATTCAGGAAAGCCAGGATGGCAAGCTTCTCCAGAAGAATTGACAGAATTCATCTCATGCTCCAGTTCTGTTTTTCAAAAGCTGTTGGCAACCATCCACAGGTGGGCCTTCCACATCCAGAACCATGCTGATTCAGGTCACCTGGTGTTACAAGAGGACCGTCCTACAATCCACCACAAGCACAATATATTGGTTGTGAAAACAACTGAACAGAAGGAGATAGCATTCATTAGCATATATGCACTGGACACTAACACAATGAACTTCATAAAACAAGTAGTTCTGGATATAGTAGATCGGAGAAACATAATCACAATGGCAGTGGGAGCCTTTTATAACCTACTGTTACAGGTAGGTCAAGTGGACAAAAAGCCAAGAAAGAAATACGTCAGAGCTCAACAAACTAGCTTGACTGAACCTTACAGAGAGACCTTATCTCAATAATAATAATGATAATAATAATAATAATAATTATTATTATTATTATTATATTAGAAAATGATGAGCATTTGAGCAGGTGTGGTGGCCTAAGCTATGTCCCGACACCAGGATTGGTTACACCTGTAAATCCAGAAATCTGGAGACTACAGCCAGAGGATCTCTGAGTTTAAGGCCAACCTGGGCTACGTAGTTAAACCCCGTTTCAAAGAATGAAACAAGGTTCCTGTTCCAACCACGACCCGAACGGCTGCTAGCGAGGCCCGCGCACTCTCGATGGGTAAGCTGCCTCGGCCCCTCTGCCCCTGCTCTGCGTTCTGCGACTAACTTCCTATTCCAGCCCCGACCCGAACGGCTGCTAGAGAAGCCTGCGCACTGGCTGGGTCAAGATCCTTCTCCCAGGCCCGGCGGGATGGCTGAGTGGTCTAAAGCACCTGCTTAGGAAAGCTTAGGCAGTTGCAGGGACTGTGGTTCCCCGGCACTACATGCTGCACCAGCCCTGCCCTCAGGGAAGGCTGAGCCAGCCATAAAAATAAATAAATAAACAAGCAAAAGTTCTGAAACAAGAATAAAATAAAATACAATTAAAAAAAAAAAAGATCCTTGGCCTGCCTTCCCCTTCCCTGCTTCCCCTCCCACTCCTCCCTTTTTTTTTTCTTTTTTTTTTTTGAACCCCTCCAGCCCAAGCTCCAGTACTGAACTCATCAAACATCTCGTCTGGCAACTGATCTGGTCGACGAGCCTACCAGGACTACTCAATCACAAAGCTCCACCTCCACCTACACCTAACCTTAATGGACCTGAAAAATCTCATATCCAATACAACAATCTTAACAGGAGACCTCAACACTCCCTTATCCAAAAAAGATAGGTCAAGCAAACAAAAAATCAGCAAAGAAGTGGAAGAACTGAATCAGAACTTGAAACAATTGGACTTAGTGGACATACACAGAGTGTTCCAACCAACCACCTCAAAATACACACACCCGCAGGGCTTCACTGCAGCTAGCAGCCCGAGATTCAACACAGAGTCAGGAATCTCTGTAGAGGAACCAGCGTGCAGTCTCCAAACCAAAGGCCCATAGACACAGCATAACGCCACCAAAGTGCAGAGGTCGCTTCCATACAAAATGATAACAACAAGTAGGAGGAAATCTCAGGACCCATGCCCACCCAAACCAAATACAGAAGGCAGTACTATGGAAGAAAATG
>PVJA010002938.1:59406-100665 GCA_004027025.1 Myocastor coypus | reverse complement strand
TGAGGCTGGTCCTGAGCTCACTTTTGTAGCCCAGGCTGGTCTCAAACTCGCACCAATCCTCCTGCCTCAGCCTCCCGAGTACTGGGATTACAGGCGTGCGCCACCACGCCCGGCTCAGAGGACATTTCTTATTACCAACGCAAGGTGTCTTACCAGATCTACTGGTTTTAACTGAAAGGGGATTTACATTTTTTTTTTCTTTTTTTTAATTTTCTAAAGTAAAGACTATGCCTGGTGAAAAAAAAAAAAAAAAAAAAAAAAGACTATGCCTGGTGAATGTCTGCTATCAGAACACAGCTGACCTTGACCCTGCTCTCATTGTTTGAAGGAAGGTTTAATTAAGTTGGTCAGTGCTTCTTAGAGATCTTCCAACATTGTGATCAATTTCCTGCCTTTTATGCTGAGGATAAGAGATAAGTACCCTGCTTCCTTAACCATTAGTGATGGGAGTGTTACTGACCATGGCCTCATGGCCTCAGAAGAGTCTCTGTGAAAATTTCAAAGACTGTGGAAAAACCTTTAGGAGTACTTTCTTTGTACGGATATCACTCAGAAATACCATTTGGAGAGCAAGATGTTTTTGCTGAATTTCACAGCAAATTTCCAATTATGTATGTTGAAAATAGTCTAATTCTGAGTCACTCCATAAGAATTAAAGGCAAAAAATTGATTAAAAAATTTATTGGAGGGGCTGGGGAGATAACTCAGTGGTCAACATGACTGCCTTGCAAGCTCTAGGACCTGAGTTCAAACCCAAGCACCACATGCCGCATGCCATGCTGCCCTGGGTGGTGGCACACACCTGTAATCCCAGCAAGAGAGGCTGAAACAGTAGGATCACTAGGAATCCAAGCTGCATAGAAAGACCCTGCACCATGTAAACAAATAAATAAATAAATAAATAATCGTTTTGAAAATTTATTAGAGCATCATATGTAGTAATATTTTTGAAATGAAGTTCCACATTCCAATGACAGTCCTTCTTTTTTCATGTCATTTGGTTCGAAGCTGAGTTTTCCCAGCAGTGACCTGTTTTATTTCTTAGAGAAATCATGAATTTAACTAACTAAAAGCTGACAAATTTAACAGAAATAAAGTAGATCAAAAGGTAAAATGACCAAGAAATACAGTCATTCAGAATACATTGTAAGTCTTTTATTTTTTTAAAGAAATGAAACTGTGAATTTAGGATGCATGCATATGGGAATTAAGTTGAGAAATGAAGAGAAAACAACAGCAGGGAAGTGGCTACTGTGAATCATAAGGAAGCCTGCAAGTCCAAAATTAAGAGACTGCCTTCTTAGGGTTGGAAGTTCCTGACTCAAAAACCTTCCTCGTTAGTAGAAGCAAAGCAAAAAGAAAGTCTGAGCTGGGAGTTGTGTGGCTCACAGATTTGTGAGCATGGCTCGGTGTTCAGAATTTGTAGCCTGATCAGTACTTATTGCATTTCAGCAACACAGTCTGATCCAAGCAATGACCTCTGTTACTGGAAACAGCGTGGCATTCCAGGAATTTCCTGATAGAGTATTCAAAGCTTTCCCATCTTCTTCTGATTCCCTCTTTTCTTGACTAAAGCAGGAGGTTTCTCCTTAGTGTGAAAGAAACAGAGAAAAATTGCCTTCTCTTATCAGCTTCTACTTCCCTTCTATCTGGAAAGAACAATAAATATTTTAAATGGAAAACATTTCAGAGTGTAGCTCTGAATTTCAAGGAGGTAAAGTGTGTGCAGCAATAAATCTCAGTTCTCTCTGGCTAACATACCTGCCTATTTCTATTTGCCTACCCCTATAAATCACTATGGGGACAAAATCTCTTCCTGCCTGGTGACCACTGTAGTTTTGTAGTTTTAGAACACAGATAATAGATACTTATTTGGTGAATGAAAAAAATGAGTCCTCAGACACTGCCTTGATTTTAACAATTCCTGGAAGGGAAGAAGCTACTGTGTTGAAAATAAAATTATTGTCTTTGGAGATAAAACATGGAGTCATATTAAAATAAAGACAACTTCATGTAGATTTAAAAAATAAATCTAAAACCTTGGAAGGTGCAAGTTTAATCCTTGTGGAATTGTTGTTATATAGTTGTTAAGCATTAGATCGGTTTGTTCAACTTAATGTCAATATACCCATGAATATCATCCGCATCCTGAGATGTTGGTCTGCTTGTTTATTTGTTTGTTTGTTTTTCTTTGAAAAAAATGTTTTTGATCAGCTAATATTATAAAAAGATTTATAATGTAGCAGGTGTCCAGTTGATAATATAGTTTAAGAGAGGAACAGATGCACTAGAAGATATGCATTAAAAGATTTATTGCATGGAAATAACTGACAGGATGGTATGAACAGGCAAAGATGCACTGTGAAGGTCAGATCAGACTTTCTTAACACATGCTCGAGCTGTTATTGGAAGGCAGAATTTCTCCTTCTTCAGGGAAGCCTCAGTTCTGCACTTAAAGTCATTCAAGCAATGCACTTAGAACTAGTCACAATTTCACTTACTTAAAGCCACCTGCGTGTGAACTGTAATCCCATCATCAAAGTAACTTTGCAGAAACGTGTAAATTAGTACTTGCAAAACCATGATGTGTGATGTATTGGCTACCAAAGTGAGCAAAGAAAGCAGTATGTCACACCATGATAGCGTCTTTGGGGAAAGGAAAAGATGGAAGATACTGTTTTCCTTTCAACCAAGAGGCTTATTTTAAAAATATAGTATCCCACAAGATAGAAACTGGATGTTTTCTCTAGAGAATAGGGGCTGAAGTACTTCAGGAAGAATTTTGGAAAGAAAGCCAGCTTCCCATCCAAAAAAAGGACAAATTTCAAGATTAAAAAGTCACGTGCCGGAACATATTAGAATCATGTTAGACCTTAATGCTTCTTCCTTTGTGAACATTTTTAAGCTGTATGAACTTCATCAAATTTTTCAAGATTTACATTATATGTATGTTCTCCTTAATTCAGACCAATTGTCCAAATAAATTCCAAATTAAAATACTAACTTTATGTCTATTTGTTTTTCCCCAATATTGGAGCTTGAACCCAGGGCCTTCTCATTGGACTTGGGGATCCCAAGCACCATTTGTATTTTTATCTGGGTTCTTGCTAAGTTGCTAAGTTGCTCAGGCTGGTCTTAAATTTGTGATTTTCTTGTCTCAGCTTCCCAGAGAAGATAAAATGTTTTATAATATTTACCATTTATTATGTTTTTCTAAATTATGATCTCTAAATTTTCACATTATATGGAGGATTGAAAAATTCTCCTCAGAGATATCTTCTTCCAAATCACTAGAGTCTATGAATATATTATTTTAAATGAAAAAAATGGGAATTGAAACTGTGACTAAAATTAAGAATCTTGAAAATCCTGGATTATCCATGTGAGCCTCACACACGCTTAAGGGTGCTTACACGAAGTAGACAGAAGAGTAGGCCACAAAGGTAGAATGATGCTGTAATGGAAGCAGTGGAAGATAGGAGCTGTAGTCAGAGAAGCAGACATCACATGCCGTACCACTGGCTGGAAGCGCGACTCTAGCTAAGGGTTGCAGGAAGCTTCTAGAAACCAGCAAAGGGAAGAAAACAGCTTCTCTCCAAAACGTTGTAAGTGAATGTAGTCCTGCTAACAACCCGCTTTTGCCCCAGTGAAACTCCTTTGGGATTTCTGATCTCTAAAAATATAAAATAATAAATTTATATTGCTTTATGACACTAATTTGGCATAATGTGTCACTGCAGTAAATAAGAACCTAAGATAAATAATACTGTCCTGAAGAGCGCTTCCTTTCATAAAGTGCTGATTATTCCAATATTATTTTATTTGCCCATCTTCAGCTAAAAATTTGTGGGGAAAAGACAAAAATCCCCAGCTTTCTATGCAACTAAGATGACAAATAACTGATCTTTTTCCTGTGGCCTATAATAGTGAAAGGTGTATATAACTTCTGCATAGTATTGGGCAAAGTAGACCTTTCTTTCACCATTCTTTCTGTTTCCTGCTGTACATAACAATCATGTATTGAGTGCAACAGGGCAGTCAGCACTGACCATGGGATGGCTGTGCACACTGAGGATAAAGAAGCAAGAAGTGGCACATACAGAACAGAAACTCAAAGAAGGCATCAAGCTGCCTTATGCCACAACACACATGCCAGAAAACTAATCCAATCCCCGGAAGCCCTTCAGAGGAACGCCTCTGCAACCCCGTCACCTTGGGACCTAAGCCTCTAGCACATGAAACTTGTGGGCACACGCTTATCCTATGTCCTAATCATAGCCTTCTACCCCTGCTCCAAGGATCATGGCATCCTCACGACGCACAATGTATCCATTCAATATCAAAGACCCAAAGCCTTAAATCATTCCCTCATCATTCAGATGCCCAGTCCAAAGTCTCATCTGAGACACAAGAGAAGCTTATAGAGATCCCACATCTAAAGCACACACGGAATAGGAAAATAACAAGGGTTCCCAATAAGAGTGAAAACTGATAAGCCACATGTTAAATCTTATAGTTACAAGATCAGTATCCAGTTCATATTGGGAAGAAAGTGGTCCCCATGGCTTTGAGCAAACCATATCCCACTAGTGTGGCCCTCACTGTATGTTATCCGTGCCTCTTTCACACTGGGGCCAGGGCTGTGGCTTCACCCCCACAGCTCTTCTAGGCATTTCTGTGGCAAGTCACAGACATAGTTCTGTCCCTTCCAGAGGTTTCTGTCTGGCCCACCAGGCTTTCCTTTCTTTTTTTTTTTTTTTTTTTTTTTTTTTTTGTCTTTTTGAGACAGGGTCTCAGTGCGCAGTTCAGGCTGGCCTTAAGCTCACTTTTGTAGCCCAGGCTGGTCTCGAACTCGCACTGATCCTTCTGCCTCAGCCTCCCGAGTGCTGGGATTACAGGCGTGCGCCACCACGCCCGGCCAGGCTTTCCTTTCAAATCTCAGTGTAAGCTACCATGATCCTAGTCTGGAGTGGTAGGTAAAAGCCACCAATACCTGATGTTTATTCCTTTCAAATCAAGAGTACAATCTATGCCTGGTAAACCCTGGCTGTGAAATGCTTTATTAGAAGGTGAGGAGCTGAACACCTAGGCAACTATTAAATTGAATAGAGTTGATGGGACTGAAAACTCTCTGTTCTTGAGGCCTTTCACCCTGTGGTGGGAGAAGCAGCCTGGAACATGCACACAGGCTCTCTGTCTCTCTGTTTCTCTCTCTGTCTCTGTCTCCCTGTATCTGTTTCTGTCTCTGTTTCTTTCTCTCTATTTCACTCCTCTGTCTCTGTCTCTGTCTCTGTCTGTCTCTGTCTCTGTCCTGCCCCTTCCACCGCTCTGTCTATCTCTGTCCTGATGCTTAGCCAGTAACTACTCTTTATCTGTGCTAATGTCACTGTTTAGTGGTTGGTGGCCCTACCTTTAGATGCCTTTCATTTATTTGTTCCAAGGCCAATCTGTAAATTTTCCAATCTTTCTTCTCTGCTTGTCTTTTAATTATAAATTCTGTCTCCAAGCTCTCCCTTGCCTCAAATCTAAACATAAAATGTTGAAAGGAACTATATAACCTGGCTCTACAATCCTACTGTTTGGAAGTCTATACGGCAGAAGATTTCTGTGCGTTCAAGGCCATCTTCAGCTATGTAGTGAATTAAAGACCGGGCTGAATTAAATAGACTTCATCTCAAAAAATTAAATTATATTAATGAAAAACAGTAAACAACAATGTACAGCCTGAAGGTTTTGTTATTTGGAAATTTCCTCTGTCACTCTTTCATTTTTTTTTTTTTAATATATTTGGTACAAGGTATCACTATGCCGCTTGGACACATAGTGATCCTCCTGTTTTGAGCTTCCTTAGTGCTGGGATTATAGGCACATGCCACAATGCCCAGACTCAGTGGCTGGCTCAGCATATCCTGGGGCAGGGCTGCAGCAGCCTGTGGTGCGGGGGATAGAACCCCAGGCCCTGTGCCTGACTAAGCAGATGTTTAGTCCACTAAGCTATCTTGCTGGCCTTGAATTCTCACTCTGAAACACAGCCTATCACAAAACTCCAGGTCATGGACACAGTGCAACCCCATTTTTTGTTGCTTCATGGCAAGGACTGGCTCTGCTCTGATTTCAGGAAACTGTTGCTCTTTCCATCAGAGACTCAGTGGTATCACCCTTACAGCCCATATTTCTTCCACCACTTTGCTCAGTGCTACTTGCCCAGTCTTGAAGTAGTTTGGTCTCTTTCCAAGTGGACACGCTTACTGAGACTTCACCAGAATGATCCATAATGCTTTAATTACAGCATTGTAGTCTAGGACTTTGTTTAGCATCTACCTCCAAATTCTTTTAAGTTCTGCCCATTACCCAGTTCAAAAACTCCATCTATATTTTCAAGTTTTATTACAGCAACAATCTTACTCCCTAGTAAGGAGTAAAATTTCTGTCTTCATTTATATTATGTTGCCATTGTTACCTGAGGCTAGGTAGCTTATAAAGTGATATTTGTAAGAATATCAAGACTTGCATTAAGCCCTCCTGAGTGTAAGGCCAGATTCTGTTTACTAAATACTCCACACCTTAACACCACCACAGTTGTGACCAAGGCTGAAGTGCATGAATCTTTAGGAGATTCATTCAAGCCACCGCCAACCTGCCTAAGCTAGGCAGTGTTTCATTCAGTGAAGATGACATGGAATAGAAAACCATTAATTAAACTATGAGATACAACTTCACATGCTACCTTTCAAAATGAAATGAAATCACATATTCCATGTAAAATGGAAATGTAATGAACCTAAATATTCACCACGTGCACAACCCCATCCGTTACTGTTTTTCCAAATAATTACCATCTACCATAAGAACTAAAATTAATACCAAAAATACATTTAGCTGACTGAGTCTTTTGCAAAGTAAAATTTTCTTTTAAAACTCCAGAGTCTTATTTTGAAAGAGGGGAAGTTTTCATTTAGACATGTCGAGGAGAATATAGAACCATTCCCCCATCATGCTACCATGATTTGCTATATATTAAGCACTCCTTTACAAATAAAAATGGCCTATAAAAATAGTAGAATCTCCACTGTAAATATCATAGCAAGAAGAAATGATTCAATTCTACTGAAAGAGACAAGTAAAATTTATATAAAGCTTTGTGTCTTTGGTTACTTGTCTTGCCATTAACATTATATGCTATAACGGTTAATTTTAACTTGACTGAATTAAAATGTACTCAACTGGTGAAGTATTTCTTCCAAGGATGTCTGTCGGTATGTACCCCAAGAAGACTGGCATTTGAATTAGTGGGCTAGAGAAGGAACAGCTCTGCTCACGTTGGGCAGGTATCATCTAGTCAGCTGAGTGTATCTCTAGAACAAACAGGCAAAGGAAATGGTGAGTTTGTTCTTCCCCTAGAGCTGTACCACTTTTCTTTTCCCATTGGACACCAAATTCAAAAACCTCTGGCTTTCAAACTTGGAAACTTTGACTTCTATTGCTCTGAGCCTCTAAGGATTCCCTCTTGTCCCATGAGCACATGGTCTGTCAGTCTCTATTATGGTACAAGTTGTCAGATATGCTTTGTCTCCATATTTCTTATTAGTTCTGATTTTCTGGAGAGCTCAGACTGATAGACATGTTGGTTTGCCTATTGAATATAAGGTTTCCCCTTAGTGTGGAAAATACAGGAGCATGCATGCTGGTGTAAAAGTACATTTAACAAGTATTTTTTAAAAGAATTCAGCAGTTTTAGAAAAAAAATAGCTAACACTGATAATCAACTCCACATACTTCTCCCATTCTGTTAAGAGTGCAAGAATTAGGCAATTAGCAATTTCAAAATAGCAAGTTTTATTTATATGCATTATAGCACTCATTAATTTATCAATTACTCATCCCATTATAATAGTGAAAAAGTAGCATCGACATTGATCGCAGCACCTGGTCTAAAGTCTCAAAGCACAGACTCTGAGAAGTGCTGGGAATAAGTCTGAAAGATGTGGGAATTGATGAGAGATGTCCACATCTGGCTGAGGGGCATCCCCAAGCTGCACAGGAGACATCCGCAAAGAGCCACATGGTCTTGGAGAAAAAACCTGGACAAGCTCTTTAAAAACCGACTTTGAAAATAAAAACTGATGTTGCTAATATTCTTGAATTGGGTGACATAATTGAAAATAAAAAGACTTGGTAAAGAACTTTGATTTATCAAACTCACACTTGATCTAGGAATTTAAGTTCATAAGGTTTTGGAGAATGAAAGCCATCTAGACTATAGCTAGCTGCTCTAGATTCTCTCTTTAACCCACTCCTGTACTGCATTCCTATAATCAATCCAGTGCTTCTCAACCTTTCTAATGCTGTGATCCCGCAATACAGTTCCTCATGTTGTGGTGACTCCAAACCAAAAAATAATTTTTGTGGCTACTTTAAAACAGTAACTTTGCTACAGTTATGATTTCCTATGGCTTTAGGGGACCCCTGTGTTTTGGTCATTTGACCCCCACTGGGGTTGCTACCCACAGGTTGAGAACCCCTGCTATAATCCAAGCCCACTAGGAGAGGCTACTGCAGCTGCAAGCCCAGCTTGGAAAATTTAAAGATTGGCTAAGACTTTGTCTCAAAAATAAAATGAATAAATAAAATGTAAAAGGTGCTAGAAATTATAGTTCAATGCAAAGGCTCTAGCACCAAAAAAAGGAGAGAGAGGGAGACAGAGATACAGAGAGACAGAGAGGCAGAGACAGAGAGAGAGACAGAGATGGAGAGACTGAAAGAGACAGAGAGACTGAATTATTAGTTTCATAGCAAAAACAGAAAAGGCTCAAGACATGCCACAATCCCAGAAGAGTCCAAGATCCTTCTTCTGTCTTCATATTGAATAAAATATCTGATAGAAAAACAAATTCTAAGTGTATTTTAAGAAAACTATTCTAATGTCTGACCTAGAGCAAGATGAAGAGGCAAGTATTATAGATTCCTGTCATCACATACTCTACTGTAAGCTTTTCTAAAGATGGCTCAGGTATAATATCTGAGTAAAAGGTAAGTAAGGCATATGAAGAAAATAAAATACAACCTGCATGAAATCTAGGAGGAAAATTGGAAATAATCAGGTACAGAAGGAAAAAAATGATCATACATATGTGATACATACAAGGAAATCTAAAACCCAATCTCCTCATCCTAAGACATCATAAATATGACCCTATGCAGACAAAATTGAAAATTAAGGTAGGAACAGAACACAAAAAAAGTAGAGAATGCAATTAATAGAAAAGATTGACCAAAAAACATCTGATTTTGGAAACGTTAATACAGAAGAAAGTGAAATATTTTTATAAAAGGGGAGCTACAAATTAAAAGAGACATGATGTTAAGAAATACAACATTCTTCATTCAAGGAAAATGATAACTTTCAGAAACTGCTGAAGTTGGGCATTGTCAACCAGCAATACACCGAGGGGTAAAGAAAATGGACTCCTCAATCCCAGAAGAAAGGAATGGAATAGCGGCATAGTGTCCACAGCAAGTGAGCTCAGTGATCCATATATCTCTCTATCTATCTATCTTTCTCTCTTTATCTATCTGTCTGTCTGTCTGTCTATCCATCCATCTATTTATCTCTCATCTATCTATCATTTATCTATGTCTAGCTACCTATTTATCATCTATCTCCTATTTTTTTTCATTTCCTCGGCCTCCACAACCTTGGTGTCTATGTTTTTTGTTTCATTTCCTCCACCCTCATAACCTTGATGTCTGTCTCTGGAATTCCTCCAGCAGTCTGGTCAAGAGACTCACAAGAGGAACTCCCTAACATCGCCCCAGGTACTCATCCCCACTCTGCTGTCTGTCTGGGATCCTCATCACCCACATCTAGGGCTTTGCTGCTCGTCTTTCCTACCTGGTGGCAGATCTAGACCCTCATCTCTGAAGAGTGTTCGCCATTGGTGACGTTCTCACTTCATGGACAGCTATCTACAGTCACTGCTCACAAGGGATGTGCCAGGAAATACCAGGAGATGTCTCACTGTCTTGCCTGGCTGTCACATATGCATCTCTCTGTCCCCACTGAGTAGCAGCAACCTTCTTCCTCCCCGTTATCAGGGTCCATTTTCTTCTCGAGGAAGGAAAATTCTTTTTTATCTCCTGATCTCTTAAAGCAAAGAATCTAACATGTCTGGGCAGGAGGCATAATTCAACTCAACAGATATCTTGCTGCTCTCCCAGAAAACAAATCTAGTTTGTTTTAGGACTTTTAAATTCAAAAAGACCAGAATGATAGGGGAAAAAAAGCAAAGCTTTTCCCAGATAGGCTACGTGGAACACTATAAGAGGCCATCTTGCATTTTCTTAAATAATATTTTTGTGTATATTTAAGTTGCACAACCTAATTTCACTTGTTACCTAGAAAGAGTGAAATAGTGTTTTATAGTGAAACATATTTGTACATCCTTCTTTTGTGACAGCTACAATGTAGTCGCTTATCAATAATCAAAACAGCACAATGTTTTAGTTTGTGGTCCATATTCTGTACACTAAGTCTCCAGATATCTCATCTCATATATCTTCACATATGTATCCTCTGACCTATATATTTTTTTCATTTCCTCCATCCACATAACCTTGCGTCTATGTTTTGATTCCCTGAGTATATTTGACCTTTTAATTTTACATGTAAGTATAAAGATACAATATTTTTTTCTATATCTGACTTCTTTCACTTAGTGTAATGGCTTCCAAATTTATCCATATTATATTGAATAGTAAATTGCCCCTTCTTTTTAAGAGTAAATGATATTCTTTTGTATACATGCTATGTTTTCTTTTTCCATTCACATGTAGATGGATACATGTAGCTTGTTTCTATATGCTGACTTTTGTGAATGAGTCTGCCAAGCACAGGAAGATGCAGTTGTCTTTAGGAAGTGGTCATCAAGGTTCCCTTGAGTTATGACCACAAGAGATCTTGTGGATGATATTCCAGTTCCGTTTAAAAAAAAAAAAAAAATCTGAGAAGGGGGCCAGGGAAATAGCTCAGTAGAATAAGTGTTTGCCTGGTTAGTGCAATGACCTGATTTCAATCCCCAGTCCTGCAAAAATAAAATAAAATAAATAAAATAAAATAAAATTCTGAGAAGCTTCCGTACTATTTGCCTAATGACTACGTAATCTACATTTCTCCCAAAAATGTAGTTAGTTCCCTTTTGTGCACGACCTTACCTGCATTTGCTCCCTTTTAACTTTTTGATAACCGTGCCCTACATGGTAAGAAGTAACATCTCACAGCAGCTTTGGCCTGCGTTTCTCCACCAATTATAAACATTGAGCACATTTTCATACACTTATTGGACATTTTTATGTCTTTTTCGGAGAAATAAATACTTAAGCCTGTGTACATTTTTAATTTAAGCACTTATCTATCACTGAGTTACATGACTTCTTTACAAATTTTAGATAATAAGCCCTTACCATGTACGTGACTTATCAATATTTATTTCAAATCCATAGGTTGCCATTTCATGCTGCTGTTTTATGTGATTTGAGCCTTCAGTGCCATAACTAAATATCCACTGCTAAAGCCAATACTCAAGAATTCTTTCTTCTGTTCTCTTTTAGGAATTTTATCCCTTCAGGTGTTACATTTTGGCCACTTATCTCTTTTAAATTGATGTTGCATATGGCATTAAAGATCCAGTTTCATTTACTTTTGCATGCGGAGATCTACCTGTCCCAGTACCATTTGTTGAAAAGACTTTCCTTTCCTTAGTGTGTTCCTTCAATGCCGGTGCTAAGAATCAATTCATATCATATATTTGTATTTATTGCCTGCCTCTGGACCATGTTTCTGTTTGTGAACATAAGACTGTTCTTGATTTCATTTTGTGTTTCTCACGCAGCGTATATTGGTATCACAGCAGCACAAAATAGAAATTGACTTGGAGGGAGAACTGCACTCGGGGGTCTAAAGTCCCATCTTCCTCGTGCCTGCTCTGTGATGGCAGCTCAGCTGTGCTTTCTGCAACATTTGATGATTCCATTATTCCAGCTTTCTCAGGGAGGTGTATCATTTGATCGCACCATTGATATTAATTTAACAGAGTAGGCCATGAGAGTAAACAAAAAGAGAAATAAATATTCTCTGACTTTATAAAGCTTATAGTCAGTAGTGGGCAGTAAAACTGCTTAAGCAGAAAGCTACCAGCAGTCCATAATTGAATCATCCAAACAACATAGCACTAAAAAAAAATAAAATAAAATAAAACAAAATAGTGATAGAACTACATGATATGAATAAACTTGCCCTCATGGTGGAGATTTTAATAGATAATACTTCTTTATGTAGTGGGTGACCTAAAACAGCAACAACAACAAGGAAATCCAATTAAAAAAAAAAATACAGACCATTTTAACAACTAAAACAACAAATTGATAGGAAGCTATTAAAAAGGAATACTTCTAAAATTATAGAAGGTAGATTTATTTTCCCGCAAACTTGGAACAATTAAAAATACTTTCCACCTACTAGCCTGTTAATTCTACCTCAGCAAACATTGAAAGATTGTAATGAAAGAAACCTTTATCTCTACCAGTGCTACAAGTGTATTGGTAATCAACATCAAAAACAGAACTGAAATGTTGAATTAAAAAACATCCCATGTGTTGGCAAATTAGAAACTCCTGAATAACTGGTAGAATAAAAAGTAACAATGAAAATGACAAAATATGTAGAACTAACATAGCAAAAGTACTGTTTTAAGGAGCTGAATTAGACAGAAATATTATAGGAAGTCAGACAGGGCCAGGCCCTCAAGGAGACAATATAGAAGACAAGGTGACTTTGCAACTTTGGAAGAGACAGACACTCCCCACTGTGGGCCAGACCTCAAGACAAAAGAGTAAACATCGCCCTGGGAATGGGCACCAGGGATTGGTATTCTACCTAAGTATCAATCACCTTAAAAGCTTCTAAATGAGTCACTAACCCAATCCCTAACAGAAAGAGACCCTGTCCTGTATTCATACCCGCTTTCTATCTGACTCGCTTCCTCATTGGATACTGGATTGAAGCAATTTTACTGGAGCAATGGCACTTGTAATCTCACTGGTTAACCATAGTTTTTTCCAACCCCATGCCCTCCAAAGCAAGTTCTCATGTCTTCCGCCACCTTAGACCTACCTCACTGCATAGATTTCCTCTATAAAAGTCCCTGAAAGAGACAGCTTCCTCGGAACCACCCACCCAGAGGCCCCTCCCTTTCTGTCCTTCTCTCAGACAGAAGCTTTCTGTCCTCCAATGAATATATTCTGCTCATAACCTCTGTTTGTTTCTAAAATTCATTCTTTGTTTAAAGAACATGAACTCATCCCAGGTACCTTGCAAGTAGGGAGTTTAATTATTTTCTCCTATATCATTTGGAGGTCACACACTGGGATCATTTTTCCCTATGTCAGTACTTCATCCAAAACTATAGTTGATGAAGCAATATATATATATATATATATATATATATATATATATATATATATGTAACTATATAGCTAAAAAATGGCCCTATACATTAGGAAAGAGAAATAATTTGCAATTAATGAGCTAAGCATCCACTTTAAGAACCTAAACATATGAAATATACCCACAGAGAATTCAGAGAAATCAAGTAATATATTTAAAAGCTAAAAATAGAGAAATAGCCAGGTGTGGTTGTGCACACCTGTAATCCCAACACTTGGGAGGCTGAGGCAGGAGGATCAGTGTAAGTTTGAGACCAGCCTGGTCTACAAAAGTAAGCTCAAGGCCAGCCTGAACTGCATAGTGAGACCTTTTCTCAAAAAGATAAAAAAAAATTAAAAATAGAGAAATGCAAAAAAGTAGAAACAATAATGTCAAAAGAATAACAAAACTATGTTAAATGAGTAATCAAAAAGTCAGGAGGCACAAAAAAAGGTATCAATGAAAAGAATAATGCGAGAAATGCTACAGTATATACAATATCTAATAAAATATTATATACTAAAACTCAAATATCAAAACATTTGATTCCCTATATCCATTAAACTGCTCTTCTGAAAAGTAAAAATAAATCTAGCTTTAATTTATTGACAATTTATTTCCAATACTCAAGAAGGGAATAATTCCACTTTAGAGAACAGAAAGAGAGAAAAAAAAATGAGCAATCTTCTACTTAATTTATAAATTCATTATAATTCCATACCAAAATGTGAGTAAGATAATATTAGAAAAGCACTGAATACAGTATTTTAGGATTGGCTCCAGTAATGTATAAAAAGGTAATACAAAACTGTTTTACCCTAGAATGCAATGATATTTTAACATCGGAAAAAAATTAAAAGAATTCATCACATTAGTGAAATTAGCAACAACAAAATCATCTGAATAGCTGATAAAATGTAAATATCTTCATACTTCAAAAAAAAAAAAAGACTCTTGAAGAACTGGAATTCTAAGGTAGTTGTTTAACCTGATCGGTGGCATCCCACTCTCCTCTGCCTTCCCCAGAACAAAGGTTAATTGAAACATTCCTTTCATGTTCATTTCAAGGTAAAGTTGCTCCCTTTTAAAACACAGATTGATTATTGTACTAGAAATCTAGTGCAGCACAATAAAGTAAAAGTAAAATAATAGGAAATAAGGGACGGAAATTTTCACTATTCAGAGTAATTATTATCTCCCCAAAAAAGCAAATGATCTTACAGTTGTGGTATAAAACTCTAGCAGGCATTCTAAATTTAAAATTAATTGAAAAACACTAAATGCAGGGCCAGTGAGATAGCTCTGCAGACTAAGTATCTGCTTAGGCAAGTGCCTGGGTTCAATCTCCAGCATCACATGCTGTGCAGGCCCCACCCCCACCCATGCTGAGCCAGCCACCAAGACCAGGCATGGTGGCACACACCTGTAATCCCAGTGCTGGGGAGGCTAAAAACAGGATCACTGTGTGTCCAACTGTGTAGTAGGACCCTGTACCAAATACACATACACACAAAAAAAAAATTAAGTGTATTATATACTCTTTCAACAAATACTTATAAGTAGTAATATTAAAAGGCAATTTCAAGTGCATAAATGTACCTCAGAATATAGCTTATCAAATGTTTCACCAATAGTGTAGCGATTTGTCAAAGAGAAGGATATGGTTCAGGACTTCAACAGAAAGTATGGAATACTCTAGTATGTTAGGCTAGTGGGATCTGGCAATTGGTCTTTTCTTGAAAAATCCCTTGGAGAGGGACACATGGCAGCTCAATTTTATGAAGACTGGTCTTTCATGAAAGAAAGAAAGAAAGAGAGAGAGAGAGAGAGAGAGAGAGAGAGAGAGAGAGAGAAATACAGTACAATTTGAAATGCTTCCACTTCCTAACAACTGGAATACAAGGAAACAAGTAGTATTTTATTATGGTAAGAAATAAAATATTCACTCTCAAAGCGTTTCAAACTTTTATATAGTAACAAAGTTGGATGACAGGTCACATTCTGAAACCAAAATAGAATTCTTCCCTCTTGACTTATGTCTACAGAGACATAATGTGTTTCACCTAAAGTGATGTCATTATTAAAGAAAATAAAAAGAAAAAAACTTCACGAGCAATCCTGTTTCCTGCTAGCCAGTGAGTGATGAATCCACCATTTTGTAACATTATCATAAGCATCGAATGTCATTAACTTATATTGTTTCTGCATAAGCATCGAATGTCATTAACTTATATTGTTTCTGCATTTACGATTCAATTGGTAATCTTTCTTGCAAATTTATAAAATAGCTGCCAACTTCAATATGGCAATAAGTTATTTTCCATTGTATAAAACGTAAAATCTCAGTGATGTGGGAAGTTTCTTTCCCATTTAATCCATTGAGTGACCAATCTTCTGTACTTGGTGTAGTCAGACAGTCTTCATGCTAGTAGTGGCTTCTCCAGTTTCTCATAGAACCTCAAGGATAGTTAATGCTTCAGAAATAAGAGAAAAATGCAGAAGGCTAGATGAATGAATTTATGGATGGATGGATGGATGGATGGATGGATGGATGGATGGATGAATGGATGCACGGACAGACAGACGGACGGACAGATGGACGGATGGATGGATGGATAAATTAGTGGATGAATGGTAGGTGGATGAGTGGAAGGATGGAAAAATTATTGGCAATTTAACATTATTTAAGAGAATTTTTGAGTGATAGCTATAAAATCTAAACTAATGTGATTATTTTGTGTATACATTTATTTACTCATTAACTGTTAGTTATGGAAATAGATAAATGAGGTTGTGTCTCATTGAGTACATACATAGGCTTGGAAATAACTGTCATTTAGTTGGTTACAAACTGTGATATAAATGTGTCAAACTGTACAAGTATCACAAAAGAGAAAAAAAAAACATTTGTCTGTGGGATGAAGAAAAAGATTAAAATGCAAAACATTTCCTAATATAGCTATACAAAGTGGCTTAGGAAGAAGGTTGAAACTTGGTACAGCTAGTTCTAAGGAGTCTCTGCTCTTTGTTCAAAACAAAGCAATGTCTGAGTACTAAAATGTTGAATGCTGTTGGATGTTTGCAATGAAAAAAAATAAATAAAACCTTACCACTTGAACTTAGACAAAGAATAGAAGCTCCACAGTTTGTGATATAACACAAGCACTTAGTATGTTTTTGTTATTATTGTAGTCAATCAGTAAACTCTTTGGAGAAAATATTATACTTCACTATGCTCATTTCCAGTACCTGACACAGTGTCTGGCACAGTAGGCATTTCATAAATGTGTGTTACATTGAAGGAAAACAAAGCTGTAATCTGAATTGGAAAACCTGTCAATAATGAAAAATTAAAATTTTAAAACACATAGAATAATTTTTACATGCAAGATTGAGCAAAATTTCATAAAAAGTACAAAAGAACAATTTTGCCTGCACAGAGTAGTAGAAAATGTTTTCCATAGGTGATATGATGACTGTGAAATTTCTTATTAAAAATCTATCCATATTATTTTAAAGCTTGAACTATGGAGATCATTATAGTTTCCACAAATTTATCAACTCAACATGATCAAAATATTATAAATCCAAGTATGTCTTTGAAAATAAAACATCTTCATCTTTCTCCTAAGAATGACACTTCCCATTTTAGAATTTGTAATGGTAGCTCGTGTGTAGCTACTTGACATTACTTAATATCTACAGACTCAAAGTAATCCATCGCTTATCACAAACAAATCTGTCTTTTCTTAGCAAAGGTAATTGTGAAAAGGTTGAAAACAATTTCTAAAGGATCTTGATCATCAGTGTTTTTTCCAGAAAAAAAGTATTGGTACTACAGCTATCACCCATAGTCTATATAATGGCAATTCAATAAATAAAATAATGTATAATAAGATATAGATTTCTGAAGTTTTGTTTTAAATACTGATGACAAGGATACCTGATTTAAGGTTTTAGATATCAGCTGATTTTATTTGAACACAAAAATTAAATATATGTTAGACAAGTATAATTGGGCAAACATTGATTACCCAGTGTAAGGCTAATTATGTAAAAGAATTATTAACAAGTACTGTTACTTCTTAAAGGGTATGACAACATATAAATAAAACAACAAATTATTAATGTATTAATAGGATTCAAAAGGAAAACATTACAAAGTAGAAAAGAGGAAGGCCTTATGCCAGTGCAGCAAATAGAAAGGCCTCACAGAGGAGCCAATTTTGGCATCTGTGTTGGTAGGGGGACAATGTAGGTAGGATCTTCCAGATGGGAGGAAACTTATAAGCAAAGAACAAGATGTCCTCAGAAACCACTGAAAAGCTCAATTGAAGCAGATTATAAATCTGAGTTACCAAATTGCTATATCCCATAACTAATTGTAGTGTGTGTATCTAAAGTTATGAAAAAAGCTATGTCTGTATCTAAGCTTAATTTACCAAAACTGCCAGGAGCATTTAGCCAACGTTGCTACATAAAGGAAATAGAACTTGTGCCTTTGGTGTATCTATTTTCTAAGCAAAGCGTTTGAGGTATGGTGAGAAGGAAGAATAACTAACCAAAATGAAAGAATTTTAATGTCAATGGGTTGTGTTTTATTTTCCTGTAAGGAAAAAATAAAAGATCTTTTCCTTTCTGCCCCATTGGGCTCTCTGCTAGGACTCTGTATCAAAAAGTAGACTAACAAGAGAAAAGCAGTTACATAAAGGACAGCCCAAAGAAATGGGTGAATTTAAGTATTTTGTACTAGATGGGACAAAGCCTAGAGAATTTGGGGAAATGTGATAACACAGATGGTAGAAAATGAGTAGGGAAGGCCTGTTCATCCCATGCTGTGCTTGGCAGTGGCCTTGTATCTTCACATCCACAGAAGTGAGGATGCTCCTTCCTCTGGTGCAGAAAAATCCTTTCTTCTGAGGTCCTTACAACCATCAGCAACAGCATGGTCTACCCGCCTTTTCTCGAATTTCTTTAGCATAAAATATTGAATAATCCAACTTTGTTATTTAGTTTGAGATAGTGTGTCCCAAATGCTGTCAACAGTTCAAATTTTTAATTATAGAAGCAATACCAAGCTTTTCAATAAAAATTTTTAAAAGCTAAAAGTATGCATAGAAAGTGAACAGCTTTTCTACAATATTAATCAAAAAAGGGCTAAATCAATGTACTATTGTTCAGCCTTTATCAATATTTGTAAACAAAGGTGCAAAATGTAAACATAATAAAAGTTGTATTTGTATGAAAATAGACTCTTCCTGTATCTCAGTAGCTCAGTGACTGACTTTTTATATGAACAGCTTTTCATGAAATACATAGACATTTAGCTCATCTTTTATAATTGAAGAACAGTATTTCTCATATGGTCTCTTGCTGTCCCATTTTCTAGCTAACCAGGGACCATTGAAAATTTTTGGTGGAAAAGGAAACAATTCTGAATTTTAATTGAAGAAAGAAGGATGGCCTATGTCAACTGGATCCCCCACCTTCCCAGAACACAACACCCTGGCGTGCACATGTAGTTAGGAACCTCTCCACCTGACCACGCTCACTGGATATTTCCCTGCCCAGAGTCCGGTCAAAGGTGCTTGTAGGTACATTACCAGACCCCAGATCAGGCATCTACTGTGGAACACTGCAACAAAATTCCCAGCAGAGAGGCTGGGTTCTGACACACTCCCCAGCTAATCCAGGAGCTGAACATCTTGCTAGAAGAGTCCAGCAGGTTCACTTCCAAGAGAAGCAGCAAGAAGAAGTAGAACACAGTAACGAGATCCAGCCAGCACATCTTGACAAGTTCCAATTTGGTTGATCCAGAATTGAATTTCAGTAAGTGGAAACTGCATAACTACACCAGAGCACTACAACAAAAGGTGAAGGCCAGTGCTATTCAAAATGACAAAGAGAAGGAGCAAGATGCAATCTCAGGCCCCCAGGTGCACATAGAATAAATGCAAGAGACACGGACATAGAAGAAACTGGAAATCACACAGCTGAAACATCAGAACTAATAGCATCTGAAGTAAAGAAACAAATGCAGACACATATGGAGGAAATGAGATCAGAAATAAGTTCTGAAGTAAAAAAAGAAATCTAAAAAGCAACTGAAGTAAACTAATGACTACAGAAAAATAGAGAGGGAATCAGATTAGAAATAATCTCTGAAGTAAAAAAAGAAAAGATAGCTATAATGAAAGAATTAATAAATGCTTCTAAAGAAGACACTGATAAAAAAAATTAGAGAATAGAAAACTGATGGAATCCTTGAATGAGCAATATAGGAAAGAAATGGATTGCATGAAGCAGTTTCAAAGAGATATACAGGACAATAAAATCTCAATCACAAGCTGGCAACACTGTATAAATGAAAGTAAAGATAGAGTTTCAGATCTTGAAGACACAGTCATAGCTTGTGAAAAGGTATGAAAGGATCTCTTAAAAATAATCAGGGTGCAGGAAAAAATAATTCAATATCTGTAAGATGATGCAAAAATTAAAAACGTGAAATTAATAGGAATCAACAAAAAAGAAGTCATCAACAGAAATGGTGTAAAAAGAATATGGGCATAAGTAATAGCAGAAAACTTCCCAAATATGAAGAAACAACCAGACATTCAGGTAAGCATACAGAACCCCAAATAACATCAACCTGAGTAAAAACACACCCAGACATATGATAGTCAATATTCCAGAAATCCAGCAGAAGAATAATATACTAAAAGCTTCTAGAGAAAAGAAACAGATCACATTTAAAGGAAAACCCATCAGAATAACAGCAGATTTCTCTGCACAAACCATAAAGTCAAGAAGAGCATGGAGCAGAATGCTTCAAGTTCTCCATGAAAAGAAATTTCAGCCCAAATTACAATAACCTGCAAATTTGTCTTTCAAGTTTGATGGAACTGAAATATTTCCATGACAAAGAAGAACTAAATAAATTAGCAACGACAAAGCCAAACCTACACAGATTACTAGAAGATATTTTAAGGAGGGACCAAAGTGACTGAAGCTCCCCAAACGAGAACAGAAATAACCCACCAAATAGGACAACCAATTAAATACAGGAGGAAAAAGGGAAAACAATAGTAGGTAAAAAAACAGTCAAACATAAGTCAATACATTTCAATTGTAACCATCAAAGTAAATGGACTTAATTCTCCAATAAAAAAAAAAATAGACTCGCACAGTGGATTAGGAAGCAAAATTCAACAATATACTATATATAAGAAACACACTTAACTGATAAAGAAATTCATAGGCTGGAGGTCTAAGGATGGAAAACAATACTACATACCCCAGCACCTCAGAAAAAAGCAGGGGTGGCAATCCTGTTTACAGATAGTCTTAACTTCAAACCAAAATTGATCAACTGAAATAAAGACGGTCATAACATACTTGTCAGGGGAAAAATTCAAGAGGAAGAGGTAACACTCATAAATGTATACACACCGAACATGGCATCACCAGCTATATAAAACAAATCTTAATGGACAGGAAAAATTTAACATCCAATACCACAGTCTTAACAGGAGACATTAACACCCCTTTATCCCAAAAAGATATATCAGGCAGACAAAAAATTGGCAAAGAAGTAGCATAACTGAACCAGAACTTGTAATAACTGGACTTAGTAGACATATAAAGTGTTTCACCCAACCACTTCTGAATACACATTTTTGTCAGCTGCACATGGGACATTTTCTAAAATAGACAACATACTAATCCATAGATCATACTTAAGTTTATGCAAGAATACAGAAATTATTCCATCTCACCACAGTACAATGCAACTGGAAATGAATGACGAAAGAAACCACAAAATAAAAATACATGGAAAGTAAACAACACCATCCTCAACAACCAACGGGTTACAGAGGAAGTTGACCAAGAAATTAAACAGTATCTACAGTTTAATGAAAATTCAACCACAACCTACCAGAATTTATGGGATGAAATGAAAGCAGTTCTTAGAGGAAAATTTATAGCTCTAAACTCACACATTAAAAAAAAAAACAGAGTGAGACCCAAATTCTGCACCTAGATTATCCAGAAAAGGAAGTGAAATCAAACACAAAGCCCAAAGACAGAAGGAAATTATAAAGATCAAAGCTGAATTTAATTGGATCAAGACACAGCAAACAATACAATAATTAATGAATAAAAACTCTGGTTCTTTGAAAGATTAAACAAAATCGGTAAGTCCCTAGCTAGCCTCATCAAAAAGAGGAAAGAAAAAACTCAAAATCAAGCAATAAGGAATGAAAAGTGTGACATTACCACAGACCCAGTGAAAAACCAGAAAATCATCAATAGCTACTTTAAGAATCTTTACTCTCACAGAACTGAAGACAAAGATGAAATGGACATATTCCTAGAAAGGTACACTTTCCCAAAACTGAATCAAGAAAATATAAGAACTCTCAATAACCCAATAATATCCAACAAAATACAAAATATAATAAAAAATTTACTGACGATAAAATTCACAACCAAAATCTATAAGAAATTTAGAGAAGATATAATCCCAATACTCCTGAAACTCTTCAATGAAATTGAAAAGGAAAGAATCCTTCCAAAATCATTCCTGGAGGCAAGTATTATACTGATACCAAAAACAAAGAAAGATGCAACTGAAAAAGAGAACTACTGGCCAATCTGTCTCATGAACATAGATGCAAAAATCTTCAAAACACTCCTAGCAAGTAGAATACAACAAATCTTTAAGAAGATTTTTCATCATGACCAGGTAGGATTTATCCCAGGAATGCAAGGATGGTTCAATATAATGCAAATCTATAAATGTAGTGTACTATATCGATAGAGCCAAATCCAAAAACCACATGATCATCTCAGTTGATGCAGAAAAAGGTTTTTTGACAAAGTCCAACATTCATTCATGCTCAAAGTTCTACAGAAAATTGGAATAACTGGCTTCTATCTCAATTTCATAAAATCCATCTATGACAATCCAATAGCTAACATAATTCTAAATGGGGAAAACTTGAAATCTTTTATGCTGAGATCTGATACAAGAGAAGGATGTCCTCTGTCAGCACTCCTATTCAGTATATTTCTGGATTCATTAACTACAGCTATTAGGCAATAGAGAGAAATAAAAGGAATAACAATAGGTAAAGAAGAAGTTAAATTATCATTATTTGCAGATGACATGATAGTCTCCTTGGAAGACCCAAAAAACTCCATCAAGAAGGTATTAGAATTAATATGCAAGTTCAAAAGTACAACAGGATAAAAAGTCAACACACAGGGTCTGGGGAAATAGCTCCATACCACAAGTGCCTGCCTGGCAAGTGCAAGGTCATGAGTTCAAACCCCAGTCCTAAAAAAAACCAATCAACACACAAAAGTCAATAGCATTCCTTTACACAGATAACAAACACACTGAGAGCAAAAGTAGAAATCAATACCTTTTACAATAGCATCAAAGAAAATGAAATACTTATGGATTAACCTAACTAAAGAAGTAAAAGATCTATTTAATGAAAATGACAGTACTCTGAAAACAGAGATCCTGGAGGATTTCAGAAAATGGAAAGATATCCCCTGTTCCTGCATAGGAAGAACCAATATTGTGAAGATGGCCATACTCCTTAAATTGTTATATATATTTAATGCAATCCCTATCAAAATACCATGAATATACATCACAGACCTAGAGAACTCATTCCTAAAATTTATTTGGAACCAAAAGAAGACCTAGATTAGCAAAAAAAAAAAAAAAAAAAAAAAATCCTAGGCAGCAAAGATAAAGCAGGAGGCCTTACAATTTCTGATCTAAAGTTATACCACAAAGCTACAGTGATAAAATCAGCACGGTATTGGCAAAAATAGACCTCAGGATCAATGGAACAGATTAAAAGATACAAAAGCAAATACAAATACACTCAGCCATCTTGTCTTTGATAAAGGAGCCAAACATGTTTATTGGAAGAAAGATAGATAGCCTCTTTAACAAATGGCATGGAAAAACTGACTCTACATGCCAAAAATTAAAACTTGACTCAGGTCTATCACCATTCACTCAACTAATGTCAAAATGGATTAAATATCTAAATATTAAAAGAGAAACACTGAATCTCCTGGAAGAGAAAGTGGGAGGAAATTTTCAATGTTGGAGTAGGCAAAGAGTTCCTGGACAAAAATCAAAATGTACATTTAACTCTTAAAAGAAACAACAACTGGGACCTCCTCTTGCTGAGAAGTTTATGCACATCAAAAGAAATTACCATCAGAGTGAAAATACATTCTGCAAATTTCAAAAATAATAATAATAATAGTAATAATAATAATAATAATAATAATGACCAACAAGTATTCAGACAAAGGTCTTGTATCTCAAACTTACAAAGAACTAAAAAATATTAGGGTCCAAAAATTCAAAGACCCAATCCAGAAATGGGCATCTAAGATGAACACAAACTTCTCAGAGAAAGAAATTCAGCAAGCCTATAAATACATGAAGAAATGCTCCACGTTGCTAGCCCTTCATAAAATGCAAATTGAAACAACACTGAGATACCATCTCACACCAGAAAAAAAATGGCTATCATAAAGAAATCAATCAGCAACAAATGCTGGAGAGGCTGTGGGGAAAAAGGAACCCTTCTCCACTGCTGGTGGGAATGCAGATTGGTGCAACCATTATGGAAAGCAGTGTGGAGACTCCTTAAAAAACTATAACTAGAAATCCTATTCAATGCAGTTATCCCCCTACTGGGAATTTTCACAGAAGAACTCAAAAAATCATATCATAGTGATATCTGTGCACCTATGTTTATAGCAGCACAATTTGTAATAGCCAAATCTTGGAAACAACCAAAATGTCCATCATCTGAAGAATGGTTGAAAAAGATGTGGTATTTTTATATAATGGAATATTACTCAGCTATAAAGAATGATAAACTAGAAGATTTCATATATAAATGGATGTATCTTGAACATATGCTCATATTTCATTAGAATATCAATGACTGATGGAAAATACTGATTCCAAGTTAAGTCTAAAATGTTTGATATTCAGAAAGACTGTGATGTTATGCTCAAGTACCTATGTTATAGAGTAATAGTATCACTAAGCTTCTCTTCTGAAGAGTTAGGAACTTAGGTTTACAAATAAAAAATTAGAGAAATAGAAGGGCTACAAGAATAGCCAATATTTTGGCTCTAGCCCTTCAAGGTCAGTGAGGACTCAGGACATGAAAGAACCCATGCTGTAACATCCTATAGCTCAGTGGTATCCCAAATTTTCTGTTCAAGGAGACTTTGGGGCCACAGAGGGAAGGGATTGACGATGTATAGTGTGCCTAAGGAGAGTCATCTAGAAAGAAAACATCCTCTCATGCTTTCACAGAGAGCAAACTGGTCAAGCAATGTCCATGACTCATCCAAACGGCTGACACTGACAACAGTACTAAAAAGCACTGTACCTGGTTTCAAGGTAAATCCTGAGGGAATTTGCCTGACCTTGGAAGATAAAAAAATTACATGTTATGTTATACAGATCTTGCTTTAACTAGCCTTTGACACCCAGAAAAAAAAGTTTAACCACAAGACATGAAACATAAGCCTAGATTGGTATGCTGAACCTGACTGGTAAAAGGCTTAAATCAACAGCTTTCAACATTGCCAGTTCTCCCAATAACCAACCCACTACAGTTACGGAATATTGGACTATGTCTACAACTACTTCCTCTTAGTTCAATGAGAAGAAATTTTTGTATCAACAAAGACTAGAAAAATGATCATGTCTGCATCCTGTGCTCTAAATAACTAGTACAAGGACAACACTATGTATTGTATCAATTATTGAGAATATACTACGAAAGTGTTTAGAAACTGTTGCATTGTTATTTCTTATTAAAACTAATAAAAAATTTAAGTATGTAAAAAAAGAAAAATTAAAAGGAATGAGTTTTTAGAGAATAAATAAGACCTAAAGAGTGCATTTATACTATTTTAATAAACCAAGTAAACTGTAATAATGACAACTTGAATGGAAACTAATTGTGAGATGCCTCTGATAACATAAGAAAATTCCTGAGCCTCTGAGTTTGCCCGTGGGATGCAGAAGAGTGATGAAAGATAGATGGGCCAGTACAGACTATTGGAAAGATGAGGAAGCTAGGAATAGAAGGATTAAAAAAAATTTATTTGAGACATTTTTCTTTCGTCTCTACTTTCTTATTTGCACCGTCACCACCATATTCCCTGAATCCACATGGTGTTACCTGTGCCTCACTACCATCATGCATGTGCTTTCTGCGTACTCTCTATCCTGTGCACAGCTCTGGCACCTCACACTCAACGTTGGCTTGGGTTTACTGCAGGTCAAACGTCAAGACAATTAAAGTGGCTCATAGTGTAGTTGTCAGAGCTCATCAGAGAAACAAGATCAAGAGGATCCTAGTACTCACACTTGGAAGTGAAATAAAGATGGCAACAAGAGATACCTAGGGAGGTCCTGGAAGATTGATTTATCATAGGTGTTGGTTCATGTGATTTTGGAGGCTTATGATTCTTACAATGTACTATGAAAATCCATAGTGTCATTTAAACCCAGCCAGGAATGGGTGACTGAACTTCTCCTGCTTTTTATTCTATTCAGCTCCTCTGTGGATTGTCTGATGCTTTCGCCTGTTGGTGCAGGTGATTTTTACTCATTCTTCTGATTCACAATCTTATCTTTAAAAAAATAATCCTTACTTAAGTACACACAGAGAAAAAATATTTTGTGAATCTCTGAGGCTCCCTTAGCCCAGTAAACCACAAAACTGCCAGCACACTGACTAACAAACATCTTATATACTGCTGTTACATGCTGGGCATTCTATTTGCCTAGTACATACTTTATTATGTCACTGAACCTTCAAAAAGAAGACACTGTTTTTGTGACTTAGGTGAAATTATTGAGTGTTGTCCCAAGAGTTAATTTACATTGACATCTAGAAAATGAGCATGACAATATCTCCATCACCTTTCTGGTGTGTGGGGTAACACTAATATATGTTTACGACCAAAAATGATACTACCACGCAGCAAAAGTACAGGAATTTTAGTTTTCGTTAGTGGGAGTTCTCAGCCTTACCTAAAACCATCACTGCAGTCTGCCAGGCGCCCCATGTTTTTCACCTGGTTTCTAGTTCCATAGGTCCTGCCCACTTTTGCATCTCACTGCCTTACGCTGTTCTCCTCTCACTTGATGGAATGTCTTCCCTAGCACCTCTACCTTCATTCTGTCAAATTTAATACACTATTATACATTCGAGTCAAATGAACATTTTCTCTATGATTTCCCTGGCCCAGAAGGTAATCTCGCACCTTTCTTAGTTGCTGAATTTCTCTTTTATCCAGGATTAAACTCAGAACCTGTGCCTCACCAGGCAGCACGTATGCTGCTGTACCATCTCCCTGGCCTTCAGTTGCTGGATATTTTATATATTTCTATGTTATGACATTTTCTTTCATTTGAAAGCTATTTCTATACACGTTTGTTTATATATCTCATGCAAGTGTTTTAAATAGATATAGATGTAGATAGATATAGATATAGATATAGATATAGGTATAGGTATAGATATAGATTATAGAGATAGATATAGAGATAGAGATAGAGATAGAGATAGAGAGATAGAGATAGAGATAGAGATGGAGACAGAGATAGATATCTTCATGTCTAGACTGGATTTTTGTGGAAGTTAGGAATAAGAGCATTTGTTTATATTTTATGAAATTTACAATTGCATTACTTACAATATAGTTGCAAACATTAATTTGGTTTTTATAAGATGTTTTATGTTATGATAGAAAATGTGATTAGTTTAATTTTTACAATCATGCATTAGCAGTACATGTTGATTACATTCTTTATGTGGAATTGGCACGTATATGCGATTCATCTCATTTTTCCAGCCCCTTCCTCTCACCTCCTTTTCTCCACTTCCTTTCATTTCCCTTCCTTTTACAAAAGATCCAACCATCCTGTTTCCTATTAACCTTTCATTTTGGTTATTGTGTTTGAAGTCTGTGCTAGATATCATCCATCTGTCCCCGGCAAACTTCTGCTTCACCCTGCTTTCAGTGCCAGCAGGGTAGGACTTATGCACCTCATCAGCAGGCAACAGAGAAACAGGCATGAGATCAGAAGAAGGGGCAAAAGAAAAGTTGGAGTTCATCTGGAACCTCTCAAACTTGCCTTCAACTGGCTGCAGCTTTCAAACAAAGGTCAGTTTTTCTTCCACTACAATGGTCAGTGCCTAAGGAACCTCACCTTTCAATTCCCAGCAACAGACCTGCCCATCTGTCAGTTTGGGCATGGAGATTTCTTATGCTAGGTGACTACACAGACTCTAGCCTTGCACAGGTACCTTGGAATAAGCATCTGCTTCTTGGAAGATCCTCCTTTGAGAATGACATTCCTTCTTTCCTGACACCATCTACTCAGCATTTACAGAAGGTTCGTGGGATGAAGAGGAGAAGATGTGGGGAGGCACCTCCTTGTGGATTAAGTAAGAAGACAGCCATTGCTCACTGGGATTGAAGAAGACAATAGTGTGCTTGGAGGCTGGGAGACATTGAGGAAGAATTAGAATAACTACTGAAGAAAATGATTTTGGAAGTCAACAATAAATAAAAGCATAGCAGAACAGCATGGAAGGCCTAATTGTACTGAACTCAGTTGGCCAGCTCCTCTGAATTTTTGCAGCAGGGCTTAGCACTTTCCCAGCAGTGCTGAAGAAGGCTGTAAAACAAAACAAGGGAAAACAAAACCAAACCAAAGTGATAGGGTTTAACTAAACTGCAAATGACAGGTGATTAAGAAATCCTGGCATCCAAAGGTGCTGAGAAAGGTTACAAACAGGGCAAACACAGGACTTCAAGGGGGGAAAAGGGATCTTAAGAAAATGCTTCCGGGTAAGCTTTCACTGTTAGGCTGTTTACTTGAAGTGCCCAGCAGAACAACTGTTTAATATTATGGACAACAAAAGGTACGGTGATTCTTTTCATAAAAAATTTGCATTAGATGAGATTTTCCTTGCATTCAGGGCCCATTATGTCACTAGTAGTTAGATTTCGTATAATTTACACAACATTTCAATATGGTAAGGTTTAGATAATGTCTTTGTTTTTTCAGAAATTCCTTTTGGGATTTCCTCTAAAAATTTGATTTCTGGGCTGGGGAGACAGCTTGGTAGAATAAGCTCTTGGCTGGCAGTGCAGGGCCCTGAGTTCAACTCCTGGTAATGCAAAAATAAATACATAAATACATAAATAAATTGATTTCACAACCACATTTCATCTTTAAATTTTTTTCTAAATTTTGTCTCAATTCTACTTTACTGCCAAGACTTTACATTTCTGACATATTAAGAACAAAAAGGCTAGGGAGATAGCTCTGGGCTGGGGAGATAGCTCTGTGGCACGAGTATCTGCCTGGCAAGTACAAAGTTGTAAGTTCAAACCCCGGTCCCACCAAAAAAAAAAAAAAAAAAAAAAAAAAAAAAAAAAAAAAAAAAAAAAAAAAAAAAAAAAAAAAAAAAAAAAAAAAAAAAAAAAAAAAAAAAAAAAAAAAAAAAAAAAAAAAAAAAAAAAAAAAAAAAAAAAAAAAAAAAAAAAAAAAAAAAAACCAGCCAGATTTTAGACCTTGATGAAAGTAAGCACAAGAGAAAGAGAAAAAATAGGAGAACTGCAAAATAATTACATTGAAACAATCAAGTCCTTGACTGCAATACGAAAACAGGAGAAATCACTGTGCTATCCCTCATATTCTACAAAAGGTTACCAGGGGAACCATACTTGCACATTTCATAGGTCTTAAAAATGTGCCAGTGCAGTGTTTGTGTCTGTCTCTTGCTAATTTTCTTACAGAATAAAAAATAGTAATACAAAGAAACAGCATTAGAAAATATACAAAACTTCACTAAAAAAGAATAGGAATTCAGCAATAATTGCTGTATTGCATGATGTTATCTTCATGCAATTAATTTAGGTTACCAGATGTAAAGGTGCAAAATTGGTTTAAAGAAAAAAACAAAATGATGATAACAAAAACATTATAAAAATTTCAAAAAAAAGGTTAAAAATTAAGTATTGACTTTTTTCAAAACACTAGTACAAATTGGCAGTACAATTATCCAAATTATATATACTTAAATATATCTTTTTTCCTTTTGATTCTTTGCTTCATCCCAGCTTTTTATTCCTACTGAACATAGTATCTATTGCACCTTTCATTTTCTCTTTCAAGTTCTCACACTAGCAATGTCATACAATGTTTACACATGTGAGTCTGATTTATTTCACTTACCAATATAGTCTCTGATTGCATCCATTTATCTGCAAGAGCCTCAAATTTATCTTTTCCTGTAGCTAAACAATACTCCGTTGTGTAAAAATATAGTATCTTTTCTATTCATTCTTTGGTTGATGGGCATCTGGGTTGTTTCCAAGATTTAGCTATGACAAATTGTGCTGGTATAAACATGGGTGCACATATATCGCTGTGGTATAATGATTTCAGTTCTTTTTGAAAATTACTTAAGAGGGAAATAGCTGGATTGAATAGGACTCCAAACCCAGCTTTTTGAGGAATTTTCACACTGATTTCCATATTGCTGTACAAGCCCACACTCCTACCAACAGTAGAGAAGGGTTCCTTTTTCTCCCACAGCCTCCTTAGTTTTTGTTACTGGTTGACTTCCTTTTTTTCTTGTTTCCGAACTTTTGTTTGTTTCTTTATTTATTTTTTATGGCCGGCTCAGCCTGCCCTGAGGGCAGGGCTGGCACAGCATGTGGTGCCAGGGATTGAACCGTGGTCTCTGCAGCCGCCTGCAGGTGCTTTAGACCACTGAGCCATCCTGCCGGGCCCCACTGGTTGACTTCTTGATCATAGCCATTCTTTCTGGGGTGAGACGGCATCTCAGTGTTGTTTTAACTTTCATCTCTTGAATGTCCAGTGATGCTGAACATTTTTTCATATGTTTATTTGCCTCATTTGTGAAGTATATATTAATCTCAGGTGCCCATTTTGGGACTGGGTCTTTGAATTTTGGATTTTTTTTTTAATTCTTCATATGTTCTAGAGAGGAGCTCTTTGTCTGAAGGACAATCTGCTATAAATTCATCCAAACTCATGAATTTTCTTTTTATTCTGTTGGTGATTTGTTTTGACATGTAGAAACTTTTAAAAAGATGAGATCCCAATTCTTGATTCTTTGAAGTATTTCCTGTGCAGTTTGATTTTTGTTCATGAACTCTCTACCCATCCCTACATCCTTAAGATTTCTACCTACTTTCTCCTCCAGAAGATATAGTGTTTCAGTTTTAATATTTAAATCTTTGATCCACTTTGACTGTAGTTGTACATATTGACAGGCATGTGTCTACTTTAAGATTTTGGCATGTGGAAAGCTAGTGTTTCCAGCACCATTTATTAGGAAGGCTATTTTTCTTCCAGGGAAACTGTTTGGCCCCTTTGTCAAAGATAAAGTAGCTGAGGGTCTGGTGTGATAGCTTGGTGGACTAAAGTGCCTACTTAGGAAAGCTTAGGCAAGTGCAGGAATGGTGGTTTAGTCCCCAGAATCACATGCCATGCTGGCCACAGAGTCTCGGCTTAGTGGTGTACACCTATAATCCAGCACTGGGGAGGCTGAAAACAGGAGGATCACTATGAGTCCAAGCTGTGTAGTGAGACCCTATAACAACCAAATACAATAAAAATAAAATAGATAAAGTAACTGAGTGTGTTTGTAACTGTGTCTGCATCTTTTAATGTGTTTCCTTTATCCTCAGGTCTGTTTTTAGCCAATACTATGCTGATTTTATTATAGGAGCTTTGTAATATGATTTCAAGTCAAGGATTGTCATACCTCCTGCTTTTCTTTCTTTTTTTTTTAAACCAAGGATTACTTTTGCTATTGTAGGTCTCTTCTGGGTCCAGATAATTTTTAGAAATGTTTCCTATAATCTGTGAGGTATACTAATGATATTTTAATTGGAATTGCATCGAATCTGTATAACAATTTGGGACGTATGGCCATTTCACAATGTTGACTTTTCCTATCCAGGAGCAAAGGATACCTTTCCATTCTCTGAAATTCTCTTTGATCTCTTTCCAGAGTACTAAAATTTTTGCTGCATAAATCTCTTACTTCCTTTTTGAAATTGATTCCTAAATATTTCATCTTTTAGGTGATTTTTTTTCATTTTGTTTTGTTTTTTAAAGAATTTGGTACAGAGTCTCAGTCTGCAGCTTAGCTTTTAGTGATCCTCCTGTTTTCAGTCTCCCCAGTGCTAGAGTTACAGGTGTAATTCTACTCCCTGACTTGGTGGCCGGCTCAGCTTGCCTGGGGGTGGTATGGCATGTGGTACTGGGGATCAAACCTGGGTCCCTGCATTTGCCTGAGTGGGTTCTTTAGTCCACTGAGCTATCTCAGTGGACTCACTGAGCTGTCTCAGTGGAGCCTTGTTCAGTGGCAATGTGAAAGATGTGGTTTCCATAATTTCTGTCTCGGTGTGTTCATTGTTTCTCTACAGAAATGCTATTGATTTTGAGTGTTGACTTTAAATCCTGCTATGCTACTGAATTTGGTGATTACATTTGCAAATCTCTTAGTGGAGTTTTTGTAATCTTCTACGTACAGTATGATGTCATCTGCAAATAATGACAATTTCTCTTCTTCCTTTCCAATTGTTGTTTTTATTTCTCTCTCTTGTCTAATTGTTCTGGCTAATGTTTCCAGACCTGTGTTGAACAGAGTGGTGACAGTGGACATCCTTGACTTGTTCCTGATTTTAAACAAACAGCTTTCAATTTCTGTCTATTAATAATGATTGGCTGTTGTTTTGTCATATATGTCTTTCATCAGGTTGAGGTATTATTCATTCAATGTTTCCATCATTTTCCTATTCCTTTCTATTTTTTAAATTTAAGTTTATTTTATTTTAAGGAGTAAAAACAAAGCAAAAAAAAAAAAAGAAAGAAAAAGAAAAAGAAAGAAAACCAAAGATGGAAACAGAGTAACATACAATAATACATATGGTACAGATTTTAAAAACAAGAATATCAAATTAACAATGATTATTTATTTCTTATTTTTATCACCAAATCTCTTTCTTAGATTTATAGCTATAGGTATGCAAGAATCAATAAATAATTGAACATGGACACTTGCTTTCAATAAACTTTAATTTTTTCTTGTCCTTTTTAATTTTTATAATTTATTTTAAAGAGTGTAATCATAATTGATAAGACATCACAAACAGTACACATTTAGAAGAATAAGATAAGAGGAAATGAACTGTGAATTTTTTACACACGTTGTTGTATTCAGTGTGGTTGCTCAGATTGCAAATATCAACATACAGAGTTAGTCAAAGTGAAAATTTTAAACACGAATTGCTGTTTTCAAAGAGCTGATGGAATTAGCACTACAATCATCTCAGCTATCCTGTATATACACCTGGATGATTTTCCTCCTTTTTTCTTTTTCCCTTCCCTCATCTTCATTATTTATTTCTTATATCCAGTATTTTTCCTATTTTACCATATCTATTATAGCAGATAATCTCAGATTTTGTTTATTATTTCATATAATAACTAGGAGGAGAATACAATATTTACACATGGGAATCTGATTTATTTCACCTATGAGTATAGCGCCTAGGGGCACCCACTTACCTATAAAAGCATCAAGTTTGTCCTTCTTTATGGATGAATAATACTCAATTATATAAAAACACCACATTTTTTACCCATTCCTCAGGTGATGATCATTTTGATTATTTCCAAGATTTGCCTATGACAAATTGTGCTGCTATAAACACGAGTACACATATTATCACTGTGGTCTTACATTTTCAGTTCCTTTGGAAAAATACCCAGAGGCAAATAGTTTGGTTGAATGGGACTTCCAGTCTTAGAGGGGTTTTTTGTTTTGTTTTGTTTTGTTTTGTTTTCTTGTTTGTTTTGTTTTGTTTTTTGCTTTTTGTTTTGTTTAGTTTTGTTTTTTTTCCAGGAGTGTCCACACTGATTTCCATAATAGTTGTACCAGTCTGTATTAGTCAACAGGGGAGAAGAGTTCCTTTTTCCTCACATCCTCTCCAGCATTTGTTATTAGTTGATTTCCTTATGACAGTCATTCTTTCTGTGGTGAGATTGTATCTCAATGTTGTCTTCATTTCCATTCTTAAATGACCAGTGCTGTGGAAGATCTTTTCATGTATTTATTTGCTAATTGTATTTCTCCTTCTGAGATGTATGTATTTATCTTGGATGCCCATTTTTGGACAGGTTCTTTGAATTTTCAGGGCCTAATTTTTTTTTTAGTTCTTTGTATATCTGAGGTAGAAGTCCTTTCTCTGAGTGAGTGATTGTTGCTTATTTCCCAGTTTGTGGGTTGTCTTTTTACTCTGTTGTTGATTTCATTTGACATGCAGGAACTTCCAGTAAGACAAGACTCCATTTGTTGATCTTTTCCTCTCTATTTTTTAAACTCAGTCTTCCTTAAATGAATTCAGCAATTCTTTCACAAGTGTCATCATTTCCTTTTGTACATGAGATATTATTTTTTACCTGAATTCCTATACAGTGAAATGGAATTGTTTCTTTAGTCAGTTGCTATCATCTCAGAAATTTATTTTATTTATTTATTTATTTATTTATTTATTTATTTATTTATTTTTGTGGGACCAGGGTTCGAACTCACGACCTTGCACTTGCCCGGCAGGCACTTGTGCCTCGGAGCTATCTCCCCATCCCCACATCTCAGCAATTTAAAGGGTGTGATTTCCAAGTTCTTCCATGACCTTGTCTCCTATATTTGTTTTACTGGATTAGAGATCTAAGGTTGCATTTTATTCCTTCTTTCCATCAATTTGAATCTCCAGTGTTCTCTAATTCTGCAGTGATGTCAGGGGAGCAGAATAAGTGTGTGTAAGGCTTTCAGGAAAGTAGGAGGGAAGGTAGGCTCACAAACACTCTCTTCATGTATGGCTCAATGTGGGGGACAGCCACAGCTCAAGAAGGATGTGATGAGATAAGTGCAGGCCAAAATTCTGGGAGACTCTCTGGATGGTGGATTGGCTCAGGGTAGGCCTCACCACAGCTCCCACAGATGGTTCAGTCAAGCTCCAGTGAGGGCGATGGGGTCAAGCCCAAGCTCACCAGGTTCTCTTGGCAGCCCTCTAGGCAAGGGCAGGCAACCAGTGTTCAGGGGAACACAGGAGAGGGTGAAGGGAGGGTGTGGCAAGGCCCATCAGGGACCCTGGCAGTCTTCCAGGTGATGATTGGCAGCTGGTACTCAGACAAGCTCCACCACGGGTGAGGTAGGGCTGGGTGAGGCCTACCAGGTCTCCCTGGCAGTCTTCAAGGTGAGAACCAGCAGCCAGGACTCAGAGAAACTCTGGCGATGGTCCAGTGAGTGCTGCTGTCCTTGTTGGACTCTGTTGGTCTCACAGTGTACCCTGGGGAGAAACAGCAGAAGGGAAGAAAAAAGTTGGACAGGAAGGCAAGACCTGGGTCAGGTAGTGGCCTGTGCCTGATTGGCAAATGGCCCCCTATTTCTTTTCTTTTCCTTTTCAAAGACTCAATCAAAATTTCTAAACTTGTTTACCTCTTCAGTTCATTTCTTAGTACACACGTAACAGAATCCATTCAGCTGGTAATATATAAAAAGAGATTGACTTTTTTTGCACCAAAAGTTATGAGAGCAGTACACAATGAAAATATCTGCTGCTTTCCTTAGGCCCTTTAAAAATAAGAATCTATGGATTGATTTTGCCTGTAAATATCTTTCATTTTTGTTTACTCTTTTCCACATTTAGACTTTACATTCCTTCAGGGCAGGCACTAGATCTAGTTTTTCATACAATTCTCACTGAAATTAGATAATTCAAAAATGCACTATGAGAGGTAAATAACACTTCAGCTGTTACTGCACATAAGATTTGAAAAAATAATTTTGAAAATTGTAAATTAACTTTTCTATTCAATTTGTTAAAATAAATTCAGACCTGAGATTGTGCCACAGGTAAATAATCACGACTAAGAAAAAAGACCGCAGAGAGGAAAGTGTTTCTGGATTGTTCTAGTGATATAGGAAAGGTAATTCAACTCCCAACCTGTTAGATATCAGAAATGCTAATATCATGTTCTCTAAAATTGAAGAATTCTAAGAAACAGAAGAAGTTAAAAGTAAGAAAAATGTATTGACAGAGATAGCTCTAAACTGACAGGAGATGACCTAGAAGCAAGGTGTCAATGACCCCACTTTTCAAAGGATGCTAAATGCATCAAAATCACTGAGGTGAGTACAACATGGGTCAAACTGATGGTCAACTGCTAAGATTGCAAATATAGACAAAGGCAATACTGACCTAGTGAAGAAACAGGTCATGTATCAAGGACAGGTGGAAAGAACAAAGACTGTTTTAGACAAGGATGGATCAAGAGGTCATGATCGCCCACCTGGGTGACTAATGTCTAACTAGACATTTTTTTTTTTTTTTGTCTTTTTGAGACAGGGTCTCACTATGCAGTTGAGGCTGGCCTTGAGCTCACTTTTGTAGCCCAGGCTGGTCTCGAACTCACACCGATCCTCCTGCCTCAGCCTCCCGAGTGCTGGGATTACAGGCGTGCGCCACCACGCCCGGCAAACTAGACATTTTTAGAACAGGTGATACCAGTTATAGTATAATGTTTAGTTTGTTGTTTATCCCCTGGGGAGACATGGAGGCCTGATTGTCCTGTTCTTATTTTAAAACCTGGTCTTCAAAGATGAGTCTCCAGGAACAGCTGTGCCGTGTTTTCATCTTCTGTACTGACTTTCATGAGGATCTATCATCTATCTCTGTTTTAACTGCCTATAATATTTCTATCTAACTTAGCTGTCTATAATACCAGGTAATAGATAATGCTTGTGTCCTGATTTGAAGTATTTGAGGCCAGAACAAAACAGGATTTTTTACTGTAGGAGTCACTTTTGGTATAAATTTTGTTTTGCATGTATAACAGAACAAAATAGATGAGACATGAACAACATTAAGATTATATTTAGGGATTTACTGAGACTAATGCTATTAATATTATATTATTAATTAAGACCTTCAGTTCAAGGCCTGTATTAATTATGAAAAGAAAATTAAGATTTTAGTAATAAGATCAATTATAATAAAACATGACTCACCTGTGAAATCTAAGTATGCATGGCTTAATATAAATTGTATAATTAGGGCCAGTGGAACACTGTTCCTCCCACCCCACCCCAACCCTACTGTTGGATGACTCCTCTCCACTTTCTTGGCTCCAGACCATGCCCAATAGCCAACATCCTCAACCTTTGCCCTAAGGCTCACTACCCAGAGATAGAATCAGTGAAACAAAGAACTCTGAGCCTGCTGTGGATAATTCCAAACTATGTCTGCCAAATCATCCTGTACGACTTATAGGAACTTCAACTGGAGCTCACTGAAAATTCCTGCAAATGGGCTGCATCCCACACATCCGATTGTAATGTAAATTAAGAGGAAAAAACATGCACCATAGGCATAGCTGATATGACTCAGCACTCTTCAATCATGTTGTCACTCATGCTCCAGAAGACTCATTAGGAGGCATCCTAGACCTGACGCAGCATTCTAAATCCCTTAATCCAAGGCCCCCATGCTCATACCATTTTCCTTTTCCACCGAGAGCTTGCTCATTCTGAGTGTGTTATCTCCTAACCAAACTTTGCTACTGCTTCCTTACCATGGAACACCACATCCAATGTTTTGTTCAGTACTCACAAAGCCTAGGAGCCCATCCAGAGCCCCCAACATCCATGGTAACAGAGTAGGCAAATATGGATCAAACATTTGTATAAATGTAACCTATTAAGTATAGTGGGTATAAAAAGATAATGAAGAAGACAATATTTTTACTTTTTAAATACTTAACCTGTAATAGACTTTTGTGAGAGGGCAACAGTTAATTATTCTACTTATTATCCTAGTCTCAGCTATTGGTTTTCAGTTTTAGCTATATATGACTATTAAAGAAAAAAATAGCTGGGCATGGTGTAATCCCAGCACTTGGGAGGCTGAGGCAGGTGGATTGGTGCAAGTTCAAGACCAACCTGGGCTACAAAAGTGAGCTCAAGGTCAGCCTGAACTGCATAACAAGACCTTGTCTCAAAAAGACTAAATAAATAAATAAAGAAAGAAAGAAAGAAAGAAATAATAACTCTACCACTCATTAAAACTGTAAGGAAGAGTTTATTTGGGACCATTGCAATTTATGTTGAAACTATTGCAAGAGACAGTAGGCTCAACTCTTAATATAGCAAAGACGTAAAAATTGACTGTCAATGATCAAGTAGGGGGTTCAGTAGATAGAAAATTACTGAGAGAGCCAATCTGATTAAATATCTCTAATAGCATTCTTGCAGAAGAAAGTTCAGCCTGACCCAACGTAGAAGGCAGGGGATGAAGAGTCTGATCCGACATGAAGGGTGTTGGGAATCTGTCTGAAGTGAGTCAGCAGAACATTTGCAACAACTGGACTAGGAGAGTGAAAAACAAATTCAAGGTCAAGGACTGGTTGAGAATTGGGCTCAGTGGTCCCTGTATTATGTTTGGTAGAAGAGAGGACCTCTGTCTTTCTGTTAGTCGGGCTTTGCTAGATTATTACAAAGCAGAGTATCTTGAACTCAACTCACAGGATCATAGGCAGTAAAGGCAGTGGCATGCAGTGTACCATGCACTCTTGGAAGCTGTGAGGGCCACTGATCTTGCTGAGTGGCAGAAGTGGCTTACTGCTCTGCTAAGAACTACATTCTTCATCGGCAAAATCGGTACGATGTCTATGTCACTTGGTTGTCTGAAATATTGAAAACTCTAATTTGCTGTGAAAATTAAAGGCAACTTCTGTATTTATTTAGTGAATAAACTGACAAACAACAGTGGTCTGAGGCCATCTGGACTAAACTAATCAGTAGCAGCCATTACCCCTAGCAATCCTTTGGTATTTTGTTAGTGCTCCTGTTGCTGGCTTTATGATTTTAGATAACATTCATCAAGCTACACAGTTGTCCAGCCTGCTATTGTTTTCCTCAAGTCAAGGAATTTATGATATTCTCCTCTACATTCCCAGGCCCAGTGGCATAATTTTGAGTTTCCATAGGTAATTACTTAAAAGATGAATGAATAGTTATTTTTCTAGTTCCCAGACTATATACTAGTTTTGCTAAAGCAATGTCCTCTAGCCATTAAAGAAATTCTCTTTTCTTGGCTCTCTAAATACTTTTTATAAAAAAGTCACATGTCGTAAGGAAATCATATTCCAGAGGAGAATGTGAGACAAAAACCACATTGGCAAAATGGTTTCAAAATTGTCTCTGAAAGATTCCTTAGCCCTTCATTTTTTAATAATTGTTCTTTTAATATAGCAATGGAAGCAAAAGTTATAGAAGAAAAAAGATTTCTCACGTTCTTTAGCTTCACATGAACAATTTCCATAAATGCATCGGGTATGGCACAAGTTCCATTGAAATGCTGGGTCCTGATTCGCGTTACCTGACATCCTCCTTGCTATAGTGCTGTGGCCTTACAACTTTCAATTTAGGTTTAGCTCTAGATTGATCTCTATTAGATGTAATACAAGGTGCGCAGCTCAACAGATTAAAGTTCTTGGGCTCATTAAAGGTTCTTGGTTGTAGAAAAGAACAACAATAAATTTCAGAATTATTAAGTAAAGATAGCTCCACGTTGGAAGACACTTGCTTTTCATGTTTAAAACTCTCATTTCTAAAGGAAAGAATAAACTCAGAAAATATCAGATTTCCATTTCTCTACCCGTTTTTATTAAGAATCCTGTGTGACACTCAGCTTTTATTGCTTTGTAAGGTGAGTCAATCGTGCATCTTCACTCAGGCTACAAACTCTGTTTCTTATCTCTTTGAAACTAGTTTGTTAATGACATAGAAATTGAAGAAAGGGCTGGCCAGATAGCTCAGCAGACTAAAGCACCTGCTTAGGCAGGTTCAGGGACCAGATTCAATACCTGGTGTGCTATGCTGGCTCTGCCCTCAGGGCACACTGAGACAGTGATTGAGACTGGGCATGGCAGTGTGCACCTGTAATCCCATCACTTGGGAGGCTGAAGAAATGAGAACATTATGAGTCTGATCTGTGCAGTGCGACCCTGTAGAACCCGTACTAAATACATAAAAAAAGAAAAGAAACTGAAGACAGCATTCAACAACCACATTTAAACTTAAAGCAAATATAGTTAGAAATACTAAGTAGGCTATTTTTCCCTGCATACTTAATAAAAACAAAATAATAATAATATTGCATGAAGATTAAATAGTTTGGGGAAAATGTTTTTTCCTTAGGCCCATGGTTTTAAGGAGCCTGACTCAGAGGAGGGACAAAAATAAAGTTTATTTACAGTATGATTTTTCTTTGAAACATTTGCCAACTTCATACAAAGCATGACAATATTTTGCTAATCTGCTTTCCTGTCTATAATCACGGCTTTTAAGTAAGACACGTTAAAAAATTCTCCCTACTGTTCTTGGGCTTGAGAAAAGCTCAGTTGGCTTTTTGTTGGAAACTAAAAATTTAGCTCTGTTGGAAACTAAAATAAAACAAATATTTCCTAAGTAATAGCAGTATTAAAACAGCAGTACCAACACATATTAAGAAACAATTATGAGCAATTTGAAGGAAACTGGGCTTTTATGCTAATCAAAACCAGAAGACAATTGTATAAAAGTAATTTGCTCACCAATCAGTTTACACAAAGAAAATGCATTCCATTGTCACCACTGGCAGCACAGTAGAATTAAGTTTTGCTTTGCTTCGTTTTGTTTGTTTGTTTTCTTGTGAGTAAGGTTGAAAGGCAAAAGAAAGCTTTAACATTTTGTCAAAATTAGATTTTTTTTCCCCCTCTGGCTCTAATTGCGCAGGAATCAGCTATGACTTCATTTTTTCTTTCATTCTGATAATTTATAGCTTAGAAATACGCATAAGTTCTGCCGGTTATATAGCTCAGTGGCACTGCGCCTGCCTGAAAAGGGAAGGATCCTGAGTTCAATTCCTGGTGAAAGAAAGAAAGGAAGGGGAGATGGAAGAAAGAAAGAAGGAAAGAAAGAAAGAAAGAAAGAAAGAAAGAAAGAAAGAAAGAAAGAAAGAAAGAAAGAAAGAAAGAAAGAAAGAAAGAAAGGAGAGGCTTCATTCATAGAAAACTATACCAGCACCACGTGTTATTGACCTTATCATTCATTTATTCCTTATGTTCAAGGAAAACTATTTGTTCTTCATTTCTATAATTGTATGCCTTAAATCTTCATTGTGTTTCTTATATTATTTCATAATGTATGTATGGCTTCTTTTTTTTTCAAGTTTCAATTTTTTATTGTTTAAATTTAACAATGGTTATATTACATATTTTCATCATCAGATCAGTTTAGATTAATACATATAGGTATATAAAATTGATCAAATAATTAAACATTAACCCTTCTAAATCAACATTACTTTTTTTTTTCTCTTCCCCTTTCTTTTCTTTGAAAGTTGACATATTGCATATTGTCCTCACAATCATTCTACAGAGTACAGTGTGTGGGCATGATCCACCTCCCTATTGATGTTGCTTAGGAAAAAAAAAGGAAAAGAATATACTTCTCTTTGGGCTAAGAGGAAGCAGATACATACACAGTCAAATGTTCTGCAATTGCAGTGGGCCACCAGTGAAGCTTGTGATGTTGGAGGCTATTGAA